>JAXCGZ010016993.1:125000-167500 GCA_037179515.1 Halocaridina rubra
AAGTATCCCCATGGCAACCAGAAAGCAGTCAGAGAGCGACAGTTAGTCAGAATAGTACCAGGGGCACGAATAGATCATAGATTGTGATAGTCATAGGGTGGGGGCATTGAGGCGTCGAAGATGTGTTGTACTCTAGAATAAATTAAGATAAAGGAATTTCCGCTTGTCCATTCTTACCTTGTACCCGTCTGGTACTAATAATTATAACGGAGTAATTAAACACTCCGACAAATGGTGGCAGCGCAGTACGGATCATCACGCCTGGAAAACATACGAAGAGACTCTCATATCAGAAGAAACCAGTGCGAAGAAAAGAAAATAAGAATGGCAAAAGCAGAAATCCAACATCTCCCAATTCAAGAAATGAGTGACGAGGCCAAACACCGGAGAATTCTCGAACTGGAGGAGCACGTGCGGCGCCTACAAACTCCTGCCGACGCCGCTCCGTCGAGAAGGAAGTTGGTCGACGCCGATAGAGAAACCGACGCCTCAAACATCGACGAACAGCCTGCCGCTCCGAGCCCCGTGGTGACACAGGGAACGCAACAGAACAAGCCCCCACCCCATGCCCTGGTTGTAAAGGAGCCTCGAGTCAAAAATTCACCTTTATACCTCGATGGCGCAAATGTAAAAGACCTCGAATGTCCGTCCATAATTCCCGCGACCGACTTCCTGAAATACTTGGGTCTGCGGATGAGAAGTGACGAGTGGTCAAACAGAGAATATTATGAAACTTTTAAGGAACTATTCCTAAGATATTTCTCAGTAAGCCGAAGTGTGACCGGAGCATTGAGTGAAAATGCCTATTACAAGAAATATAAGTTGCCGGATCCGACCAAGAAGACGGCGATTCGTCGATTTTACTCGAGAGAAGAAGGAGAACCCCCTCCTTCCTTGCCTTCTGCCATGAAGTTCTTCAGGACCACCTCCTTAAAATAGCTAAGTACTTGTGATCTGTATCCAGTGAGTAATGGGATAATTAGTAAAAGAAATTAAGGTCGGTGGACGCCGCCATTTTATCTTGTAGTTATGCTTTGACTCAGCCAACCCGCCTATAAGGGGTGTGGCGCCTAATAAGTTAATAAAAGTAGAATTTCTGTACCCATTACTAACATGGATAATTTGTACTAATAGCTATAAGAAGTAATGAACTCCCATTTTTTTATTATATGAATAATATAAAGTAATTGCGTTTAAAGGGTGTTCTATTTGTTTGTATTAATGCCTAAATTGAATTTTAAGAACGCGAATGTATTGATTTTAATTGAAAATTTAAGGTACGTGCAATCACTATTACAGTATATTAATTTCTTAAGTGTAAGAATTATAGTGAGAAATATACGTGCATCTGCTTTTAAGTTTTTCATAGACCACGTGTGATTTTCGAGAAAGGAATGTGGAAGTGACCAATCGATCTCCCAACCTCGTTATTATAAATATGTAGTAATTGTACTGATCTTTGATATTTAAAGTACGTGTAAAATCATTTTTATATTAATTTCTTAAAGCGTAAGAAATCGAGTGTTAAGATTGCGCCTGTTTTCAAGGTTCTTTCTTTTTTTGTTTGTTTTTTTCTCCGCGGGAGTAATGTTTTAGCGAAAGAAAGACATAAATGACAGATTGTTCTTTTAATGTTGTTTTGATGGGAAATTAATATTACGATACATGTGTGACATCTTATTTTGGAGAATAAGAAACTTTGTGATATTATTTAGAGATGAGTTTTTTTAATTTCGCGCTATGCAGGCGAAAGTAAGAGTAAATTAGAGGAATTTGTGCTGTCCTAGAATAGGGGAGGTTTTTCAGTGTCACCCAAACGTAGCTTCAAGGGAGTAGAATGTTTGTTTGTTCGTTAGAATGGGACCTAGGACTGGTGAGGCAGTCAATGTGACCGCACGGCCCCAACCGAGATTTCACCTCTACTCTCCTTCAGAGAGACCGGGAAAGGGAAACCAACGCGTCGTAAATAAAAAGGGAATTTTACAGAAAGGGGATGATTGTCTTGAAAGTGATGTAGCGAATGTGACAGCGAATGAGTATGAATGACCGGGGGTATAATGGGGGGGTTGCTCTAGGGGGTAAAATCGCGGAAAGCACCGTTAGGAAACATGATTGGGGTCTCTCTGCGAGGGTCGTTCCCCTGCTCCGCCAGGTCCTTATGCATGCCATATCAGAGTATACTTATGGGAGGTGATGCGCTGTTGCAATATCTAGTGAGGGATATTTTTGAGAAAATGATTCTCCACCTGCCCAGATATGGTTGAGATGCCAAGTTTGTTTTATTTTTGTTTTGTCCCCTACTCCGCCAATGAGATTATTATTCGATTTCCGAGAGATTCCAAGATAGATGTTACGTGATAAAGGACGTGAATCTATGAATGATTATTTTCTTTGCTAGCTGCAGTATATACATTATTTGTCTGAAGAGATATGTCAGATTGATAAAATAAAACTTTGCGAGTTTTAGCCATGATAATGTTTTATCAAAATTATTTCAGCTTGGTCATAAAGAAAGAGTGAGAGCTGACACGAAATCACAACAAGAATGTTGTACAGCCGTTTCCCGTATTTGAGAGAGCAGAAGTTGATCCAGAAGCCAAAAGAACAGGGGAGAAAACAGTGCCCACATGCGCACCCCCCGTAATAGCAGACAGAACTTCTCCCTGTTCTGGAGGAAATTCTGTTGTATAGTAATTTAAATAAGTCAAATTCGAGATAGTAAAAGAATATGTATATTTTATGTTTGAATTGTTCATGTACAACTCCGTACGAGAATTTGGAACTTAAGCAAAATGCATTCTTTACTGTTGCTAATGAAATATACTTTTTGTTTTTATTATTGCATACACAGAGATAGACTTTTTATATTCGTTGATACCCGTTTTTTGTTATATAGTTTTTTTGTATTGAAGAAATCTTTAAAATCTTACTTAAAGAGTTTTGAAAAGATTATCTAGAGATAACTATGGTTAATCCCTATCATTTTCATGAATTTTAGATTACAATTGAGCTAATTAAGATAAATGAGATTATTAGAGATTATCTGCTGAGTTTTAAATTTAAAATTAATGATATTTAAGTCATTATAAGACGTCTGTTAAGAAAAAGATATTAGTACTTTTGTTGATAGTAGTAGAGATATTGTCACATATGATTTTAATCTTTTGCTTTAATTTCATCAGTGTGTGTGCGCTCCGACTCAACCCTCTGATTTATAGCAAGAAAAGGATTGTCATTATAGACAAGGATGTGTATGCTGTTACAGTAAAGTCCTTAGCAATATTAAACAGAAAGGAATGGATTTATGCTTTGACATTTCTGCAGTTGTACACTAAGTCCTTTTTGCTTTTGTTTTTGTTAATGGGGAATAAGAATAGCCCTCTGACAATAAACGTAAGACTTTATCGATAGTCATTGGTAACGTTTGTTCACTTTCATTTGTTTATTTATTCTTTTATTAGAGATACTCTGCGACAATTTTTTATTTTCAGTACAAGTAAAAGAAGGAAGCCTGTCTCGCCTGACCACAGGGTGGAGACCGGGACATATTTCAAAGGTCGCCCAGACTCTCTCTCTCTCTCTCTCTCTCTCTCTCTCTCTCCTACCTTTCACTCGACTCTGAGCCTGACATAGGATCCTTTCGATACTAAAAGAATGTTGCCGTCATTGATTCTTCTTTATGTGTTTTTTTTCCAGCGAAGCTAGGCGATAATTGTGCCTACATTTTATTGCAGTCGATAGATTGTTGCATGCTGTTATTGCATAAATACTAATAAGACATCGGTAGTACCGCCATTTGCATAAATATTTTTGCCACATGTCGCAACTGTTTAGAGAATAGATAGAACTCCCATTGACAAATTGTGGAGCCAGCGAGTTGCCACTTATGCTCTATATATATACATAGATTATGACAGCAGGAATTTGGATAGTAAAAGAGACTGTTAGAATGAGCATTACTATGGAATATAAGTATAGAACTCTGTTCTTACTTCTGAATGCCAGTCTCCATTGTATATATATTGATATTTCTGATTTAGTATATTTATTTTTATTGTTTATTATTCTTATTTTGATCATGATTATTAGTAATGTTATTATGTTGACTGATATTGTTGCTATCTCTCAATGGCCTGTTGCTAACTATTATTTTTGAAATGCAATCTGCAGTAACCTGATGACTTGTATCTTTCATCTGAATTTATGCTTGAATATTACTGTAGCCACCGCTAATAAGAATATTTCTTTAGTGGCTTTTCTCAGTATTTAGTGATTGTTCTTTTTGATGTCTATAGTAGAGTAATGCTATGTAGCAGTTTCTCAGCTAAGCCCTAAGTATCTTGGAATAATAATCTAGTTGTGTAGACACATACCTTCCATTACCACCCTATTCCTAGGCAGCCCCGACCTGCAAGTTCTAAAAGTCTTTAGATTTTGTCCTCTCAAACAAGTCCCTGTTGCCCATTGAATAGAGATTGCAATCACTTGCAGTTGCAGGGGAGGCAAAGTATAGCCTCGATTACCAACGTATGGCCATTGTTGGTACCCTGAAGTCATAGGGAACCTTTCTTACAACTGTAGTAGTGACAGAGGTTCAAATTTTCATCCCGAGTTCTGCTTCGAAGGTACGTGTGGATTGCCGTACTGAAGAGAAATCGCTGTGACGTTGCAGGTCTCCTACGTGGTGGTCTTAGTCAAGATCGGCCGAGGGTGGGACGAGAAAGCCAGGCTGGAAGGATTAGAAAGGTGCATCGATCGCTTCCTCTTTGTCTTGCCTATCTTGGAAATGGAGATAATTTATGGTAGAGTACGAACCTGGGCCTGCAGCAAGGACGGCGGGGGAGTGAAAAGGAGAGGACACATGGATACCGTTGAATAACGCCTAGCAAGAATTTCATGAGCAAGGGACAGAAAAAAAACAAAAGTCTTTTTAAAATATCTTAATAACACTTAAAAAGCCATGTAAACGAATTGATGAAATCCCAGAGAGAAAGAAGGGTATTTAAAAATCCCTTATTAGTTGTTGGAAAGAACAACCCACGCTTTAGAACTGAAAAAAAAAATGGGAAAGAAAAGGTCCCCTTTTATTATTTGTTTTACCTAGTTTTAAGATAATTTTAAGCGAAAACTCAGAGACTCCTTTAAAGATAGTTTTTTGAATAAGTGCCTTTGATGGATTGTATGATTTGCACCGACAGTAATAAGTTGTCTTCTGCTTAAATAATATTAGTGTTTTGATTTAGCATTATCATTGTTTGAATCATGATTTAATCTTTGTGTTCATTAAGTTCTCATATTAGTTTGTCTCTGAATAGGAATTGCACATTGGAATGATGAATGTTTTCTGACTTTTCACATCGTAACCAATAGTTTGTTTCAGGAGTAGTTTTTAAGGCCAAATTTTAAGACAAATCAATGCCCCATAGTAACGATAGGAAGTTTCCATTTATGTTATTGTCTATCGCATTTTAAATGTTCGTACATACAAATGTTCTACATGATTTATCTTTTTACTGTAGCTAACCAACTTTTGTAAATCTTTTGAAAAAGGAGAGAAGTAGACACAGTAACGTTATGATCTAAACTAACTTGTGATCTTAATTAATGTTTGATAATGATTAGTTACACACTGAAATCCTAATGATTATGGTTATTTTTATTTTTTTTAAATATAGGAATATGCTTGTACTAAAGATTGTTTAGGGTTCATAGAAATAGGAATTCTTAGATAATAGTTTAAATAATTCGGCCCCATTTTTATTGTAAACTAGTGTTAGCTAGGATATATCCAAGAGCTCTCAAAAGATAGCCCATGCTTCGACTGAAATAAAAGATATTTCAGTTTTGGTTGGGAGGGATGTCGCATGACTGAAGCCTTGGTGAAGTCAGAATCTGAAACTGTAACAAGTCGTGAAGAGAAACGTGAGAGGCTAGAGGTCAAGGGCGAAATAGAATACTCTCCCAGTTGTTTATCTGGGTACGGTAAACAGATCCATAGGGCTTAGCGGTAAACAGATCCATAGGGCTTAGCGCCTGGCTGGATCCTTAGGGCTTAGCACCTGGCTGAACCCAGGTGCTTTAGCAGAGGGCTTAACCACCCAGCGTCAAGTGCCTCAAGAGTGTGGGAAAGACCCAGAATGTGGCCCCACCTAAAATCACAAGTAACCCTATATGCCCTGGAGGGATACCCAATAGCCACGCTCTGACCTGGAACTTTTCCGTTCTATAGGCCAACTGAAATAGCCCAGCCCACAAGAGGAGGGATCTCTCTTTGAACCTGAAGGCAATTGGCAGAAGTAGATTTAGCGACACGCCCTGCCTTTGGGGTATTTCAAGTATCCACACGGCAACCAGAAAGCAGTCAGAGAGCGACAGTTAGTCAGAATAGTACCAGGGGCACAAATAGATCATAGATTGTGATAGTCATAGGGTGGGGGCATTGAGGCGTCGAAGATGTGTTGTACTCTAGAATAAATTAAGATAAAGGAATTACCGCTTGTCCATTCTTACCTTGTACCCGTCTGGTACTAATAATTATAACGGAGTAATTAAACACTCCGACAATTCCCTTATTCCTAATAGTCGGCTATTACGATACGCTAGTCATGTGAATGTGGAATATTTCTCACTTCACTTCCAATTACAGATACCAATACGCAATATCAGTGTGTAATTTTTTTTTATCGCTTAATATTATATTATCAGCAAGTACACCTATTCTTTAAAGCATACTTGCATGCAGGTACATATCTTTGCTTTGTTTAATGACTATAAGATTCTATATATTAGTTACAGTCACAATAAAGCTCTGAAATGGTATTTTGATGTTATGTGTCTTCGGAATTTCAATGTTATATGTCTTCGGAATTAACTCTCACATTGACCTCCAAGTAAATATCTTCGGTCTTGCTTTGTATCATTTTTTGATTAAATAACTAGATAATTTTCCTATGCAAGACTTCTGGACCTTAGCTAATCGTTTTTCTGCATTAGCTCTATTAAGCCCCCCCCCTCCTTCGATCTCTTCCCACTAATTACCTGGCCACACCCCTGGGAATTTATTTCCTCTGGTTTCCTAACCCTTGTTTTTTTTTTTTTTTTTAGTATTTATGAAGTTTTAACCATGATCTCTCTCTCTCTCTCTCTCTCTCTCTCTCTCTCTCTCTCTCTCTCTCTCTCTCTCTCTCTCTCTCTCTCTCCTTTCTATTCCTGGTTTCTAAGTGTTCATACTTTTATCAGCCATACCTCTCTCTCTCTTTCTCTCTCTCTCTCTCTCTCTCTCTCTCTCTCTCTCTCTCCCTCAGTACTCATTCGATTGAGAACTGTGCAATCAGTCACGCAAACCCGAATTCGATCCCAGATGTTGATGGGTTTAGAATAAGATCTCTATATTTGAATTCTGTAGGTTCGTAAGCCAAAAATGGATTAAAGAGTAAAAAAATTTAATGTGTTGGCTTTACGCGATATTCCCTGACTCAAGATGGTTGAAAGTCGCATTACATATATATATATATATATATATATATATATATATATATATATATATATATATATATATATATATATATATATATATATATATAAAGATGAAGGTAGAATATTTCAATAGGAAAAATTGTTGACAGGAATTGAATTACATGTCAAGGGTATACTCTATCTTACAACAATCATGCTCTCCCTGGGGCATAAGTAATTTGCTTGAGTGTGTTATCATGCATGAAAGAGAGAGAGAGAGAGAGAGAGAGAGAGAGAGAGAGAGAGAGAGAGAGAGAGAGAGAGAGAGAGAGAGAGAGAGAGAGAGAGAGAGAGAGAGAGAGAGAGAGAGAATTATGTTATGTGTTTGTCTCTGTAAAGTGTCGGTATGAGTATCTCTCTGCCAGTGCTATAGTTACTGATTATGTGAAATACTAATGATAGATTTTGTCACCTTAGGAAGGGCATCCAGCTTTAAGCCCTCTTATAGCTCCAACCTGTCTGTGTCCACCCCCCATTCGAATGGGAATTAACAGTGATATACAAACAGATAAAAACTCAATATAAAAGATATATATATATATATATATATATATATATATATATATATATATATATATATATATATATATATATATATATATATATAATTCTGCAATCCTGGAACTAGTCAGTATAGCTTGTGCTTTCGCTATAAATTTCAAATGCTTGAAAGACATATTTATACTTGGAGGAGCCATACTGTACCGCAATGAGATGTTCTTGCCAACCTTTCCAAAGCTAACCTTACGGTTTGGTTGTTTGTGACTATCCCTCATTACACAATGTTATCGATAATTATTTAGATGTCATTAATATATTTAGTTATTATGATGTCAGGGATATGATTGTTTTTGGTAAATACCTAAGCGTTATTTTGCAATAACAAATAAGTGGGAAAGTGATAATCATAATAAAATTAATAAAACATTATTATATGAAACAAATGTAAAAGTCGGACCTCGACCTAGATTCACCGTTTTATGGGTCAAAATAAGTCCCCATTAGCATGGGGGTGAATAAAATGCATGTTGGAGCTAGGGGAGGCTGGATGCCCTTTTTAACGCCCCGCGGTGGGATCGAACCCGCGTTGGTCGTTTTCTGACTCGTGGACTACCACTGAGCAATCGCGGCAAGTGACTATCTTTTTAAGACAAATACATATTATATCTATCAGCTATGAATAATACATGCGATATTGATCAAACAGAATACATACACACTTAACTAACAACTAGTACTAATACAGATGACATTTAACTACCCTCTTGGACTACTTCGTGCATCTAACTTATAGATAAGACTAATTCATATATCTATCTAGAAATGCGTTTATTAATTTTTCTTTACTGTTTTCCTTGAGGGAAAGGATGAATAAAGAGATGAATAATGGGGATGAATAAAGGAATGAATTAAAGGCAGAATAAAGGGTGAGCGAATTGACCAATCATATTTTTTTCTTTCATTTTTTGCAAATAGTTGATTAATTCAGTCTCTTATTTTTAAGCGAAAGTTACAAAGACTACAAATACGGCTATTATTATGTTTCTCAACCCATTAATGAATTTTTCTAATGAAAGACAGACCTCTCTATGGGGGTGATGGTAGTTTAGTGCTAGCGCACACAAGTTAGGAGGCGACTAACGCGGCTTCAAGTCCACCGTTAGGAAGGACATCCAGACTTAATCCCCAGGTCCTACCTGTCTGTGCCCTCCCCCATTCATGGGGAAAGATTGTGAAACATAAAACTGTACATACACAGATAGACCCCATTACCCAGATCATGAGATAAACAACAATTAAACAAACAGACAAACAGATGTAACTATGTAGGTCAATAACAAATACATGTTACAAATAAAACAGCTGTGCACAAAGAAACCATAAACATGCTGACCGTCTTAGAAGAAAAACAGTTACATAAACAGACAAACAAAAAGGAATAATTGGGTCAATAACAAGATATATATTTTACCAAACTAATCAATAAAAGTGCTATACATGATGATAGCATAATGAGGTCCGCGGCAGCAAAGTGGTTAGAGCGCTCAACTCGAGCTATGATAAACCTTTTTTCTAGCACACCGCGGGGCGTTAGGAATGCCATCTACTATAATTTCCCAATTTCAACCTCTATGTCCATCCCCATGCGAATGGGGATTTAATTGCCACTTAAAACGGGACAAAAAAAAAAAAACAGACCAACGTACAGGAATGCAGAGAGATACAAACAGACAGACAGACAAACAAAAACCGCAAATCATATATCATAGAAGCATGGTAGTCAAGTGGGTCACTTTGACTATAGTTTAATCGTTATTTTAACTTTAAATAACCTCTACGTAACATCGTAGTTATGTCATTATGAACTACATTATTGGGGACTATGCATTGTCATGAAATATATATTAATTCCAGTAATTTAAGGTCAATGAGCAAGCTTTATTGACCGTGAGTAGATTATTAGTCTCTATACAGAATTTGGGGGTGGTATTATAATGTTTTCCCATAGATTGTCTCTGTCTGTTATATAATGCTCTACTTCATGTGTCAAAGTTAGTCTCAATTCGAATTCGTTAGGAAGGGCTGGATGCCCTTCCAAACGATATGCCGTGGACATAAGCCCACGTTAGTCGCTTAATCAACTCCATGATCAACTGAAATTAGAGAGCAAGAGGGACATGAATAAAACTTATGCCTACATCAGTTGCATATCTTAAGCCAATACTATTTTCATTTTTTATAATAGGCTTTCTAGAGTAAAGTTAATAATCCTTGATTAATCTCCCCAGACACTAAAGTAATTAAGTATAACTGCCTCGATAAATACATACAAACGCATATATATATATATATATATATATATATATATATATATATATATATATATATATATATGTGTGTGTGTGTGTGTGTGTGTGTGTGTGTGTGTGTGTGTGTGTGTGTGTGTGTGTGTGTGTGTGTGTAGTCACCGTGGCTCAAGCGGTAGCGTCCGCGACTCTGAGGCGTCAGGTCGAGGGTTCACGCCCCATCACGGTCTGAGGTTAGCAAGGGCATGCACTCCAGGTAACGATTACATCTGCCAAAACAAGTACTTCGCAATAAGGCAAGCGTCCTAGCCCTTGGTAGAAAAGAGAGTCCGTGACGTAAAACCGTAACATACATAGTATATATATATATATATATATATATATATATATATATATATATATATATATATATATAACTAGAAAATAGATAACTACAAAGATAGTCGCATAGATTCATACAATTATTGGTACATAGAGAAGGCAGGGTCTATTATGAGAGAGAGAGAGAGAGAGAGAGAGAGAGAGAGAGAGAGAGAGAGAGAGAGAGAGAGAGAGAGAGAGAGAGAGAGAGAGAGAGAGAGAGAGAGAGAGAGAGAGAGAATATTGCATGCTTACCAGGGGTAAGTTTTCACGCGATGGATACCCACATGAATATAGTGATTTACAGCACCAATGTAGCTGGAACAGTGCTCGCACGCGAGCGCGCACACACACACATACACATATGAACTGCCTTTTCAGGATTTCGGGAGAATAATATAGTAAAGACAGGAACTTCTCGTGTATTGAGGTGTTAAGAATTTTTGTTTTTATATTTTTGTAATGCAATCTACTGCTGAAGGGTTTTTTGGACTTGAAATAGGACTGTCCAGGATAGTTCAGTGTTAGGTCTCCCTTCAGCTACAGCTCTTTTTCTATAGGGGGGTTTACACGGTCAAACGGTTCGTCGAACGCGGTTCGACAGACAAGTGTTTGAAGTGATGTTCGAACGTGTGAACGGGGTATTTGGTTGTCGAACACGCTCCGTGTTCGACAACCAAATACCCCGTTCACACGTTCGAACATCACTTCAAACACTTGTCTGTCGAACCGCGTTCGACGAACCGTTTGACCGTGTAAACCCCCCTTAAGTCTGCATCAATACCGACTATACTTGGGTATTCTTTACACAACTCTTATTATCCCTTCACATCAGAAAAGTCACAACACTCCCCATCTCTGTTTCTCTTTACTTTTTGTTTTCTTCGTGCCAGGTCAGATGAGGGCAGATTTTTGTATATATATATATATATATATATATATATATATATATATATATATATATATATATATATATATATATATATATATATATATATATATATATATATATATATTTTTTTTTTTTTTTTTTTTTTTTTTTTTTTTTGTCCGGCCTGGTGCCACAGTCATAAAAAAAAGAGAGTGCTATAACAAGGCGAAATCAGAGTTGCTAAATTTAGTCAATGAAAGCGCTCTGAAATATGTAACCTTGGTTGCGGTTGGTTAGGAAAAGAGAGAGAGGAGAGAGAGAGAGAGAGAGGAGAGAGAGAGGAGAGAGAGAGAGAGAGAGAGAGAATAATTCTATCTATTTTTGGGACACAATATATTCGCAAGCAGAACATGACACTTAAAAGAAATAATTTTAAAGAAAACCGTAAAAATTACAAGCTTATTTTCTACTACAACTACTACTGATTATAATAATAATAATAATAATAATAATAATAATAATAATAATAATAATAATAATAATAATAAAAAGAGATTAGAAGGTCGAAGTTATTACATCCAGTGAGATAAAGTTAAAGAACAGATATTCATGACCATTCAAGCATGACTTGAGGGTCGATGTCTCTCTCCCCCTCATTCACATACTGCTATATTCTCTCTCTCTCTCTCTCTCTCTCTCTCTCTCTCTCTCTCTCTCTCTCTCTCTCTCTCTCAAACAAATAAACATACACACGCCAGACATTTAATGGGTTCATTACATTGCTAGCTGTCACCGTAACCAAAAGAGCGTCAAGGATATGGATCGCATATGGACGATCCCAATGAGGAAATCCTGAAGAAATGGTAAATCTTCTCTCAAATTCGGACAGTAAAGAGGCTGGTGTCAGGATGGACATCCAGCCATGATAAAAGCTGGACATAAAGAAAATATATTACCTAGGATAATGAGTACAGAAATATGTTCTCTAAAATTTAGATCTAAGGATTCCTAAGCACAGTTTTTAAGTGTTTCCCCACGTGGTATATTCTTTAACATTCTCTCTCTCTCTCTCTCTCTCTCTCTCTCTTCTCTCTCTCTCTCTCTCTCTCTCTCTCTCTCTCTCTCTCTCTCTCTCTCTCTCTCTCTCTCTCTCTCTCTCTCTCTCTCTCTCTCTCTCTCTCTCTCTCTCTCTCTCTCTCTCAGCCATGAGAGATCATTACTTACGGAATAATATATTAAAAAGTAATATATATATATATATATATATATATATATAATATATATATATATATATATATATATATATATATATATATATATATATATATATATATATACATACATATATATATATATATATATATATATATATATATATATATATATATATATATAATATATATATATATATATATATATATATAGTTCGTATATACATTACATATATGTCTAAATATCACGAAAAATAACACGTAACACGTATGAATAGAGGTTAACAAAAATAGAAAACTGAACGACAGTGTTGAGATCTTTCGGACTGCATTTAGTCCATCTTCAGAGCAACTAAAAATGGACTAAAATACAGTCTGAAACATCTCAGCACTCCGTCGCTTCATATATATATGTGATTACCTAATTGTGATTACCTAATTGTGTTTACGGGAAAGAGCCCAAAGCTCGTATCTTCCCGTCTCCTGATCGGTTCCATTTTTAGACTTAGTGATACTTATCGTACCTGTCCTTAAAACTATGGATTGAGATAGCATTAACTACCTCCTCGCTTAGCGAATTCCAATTATCAACTACTCTTACACTGAAAAAGTATTTCCTTACATCCTGCAAACAAGTTTTCTTACGAAGCTTCAAACTATGACCTCTAGTTCTAGAGCCAGCCATATCGAAATATCGATCCCTATCCACTCTATCATAACCATGAAGGAATTTAAAGACTGTCACCATATCCCCCCTTACTCTTCTAGCTTCGAGTGATGGCAAGTCTAATTCCCTCAGCCTCTCATCATAACCGAGATTGCATATTTCTGGCACCAGTTTCGTGGCATGTCTTTGAACTTTTTCAAGCTTAGCTATGTGCTTTTTCAAGTGCGGATTCCAAAAGGAGGCTGCATATTCGAGTTTTGGCCTCACATAGGTTACATAAATATTTCTGAACATTTTCTTGTCCATGTGCCTGAAGGCTACCCTTACATTTGATAAGAATGCATATGCTGCCCTTACTACGCCATTTATATGTATTTCTGGAGACAAATCTGCCAGTATGTTTACTCCTAGATCTCTCTCATTTTCTGTCTCTTGAAGTTGTACTCCAGCCACCGAGTAGTCAAGCTTGGGCCTTCTTGCACTTGTACCCATTCTCATTACCTTACATTTTGAGGTATTGAATTTCATTAGCCACTTTTTTGACCACTCATGCAGATTATTTAGATCCTCCTGAAGTTCTCTACCATTGTTCTCGTTTTTTACTTTCTTCACAATCTTTGCATCATCTGCAAACATATTCATGAATTAATTTACAGACTCTGGTAGGTCATTTACATATACAAGGAACAAAAGTGGCCCTAAAACTGAACCCTGTGGAACTCCACTACTAACTCTTCTCCATTCAGACACTGAGTGTCTTACTCTAACCCTCTGTTCCCTTCCTTCTAAGTAAGTTTTTATCCATTCCAAGACATTTCCACCTATTCTAGCCATTGATTGCAGCTTCCTAATAAGTCTCCCATGTGGAACAGTGTCAAACGCTTTCTGGAAGTCTAGGAATATGCAATCTGCCCAGCCCTCTCTTTCCTGTAAGATTTGGCTTACCTCATCATAAAATTCTAATAAGTTTGTTACTGTTGATCTTCCTTCTCTGAAGCCATGTTGCCTCACTGACAAAAAGTTGAAGGATTCCAAGTGAAGAGAGATATGTTTCCTTAGTAGTTTCTCCATAAGTTTGCAAACTATGCTGGTCAAGGAAACTGGTCTATAGTTCAGAGCCGTATCCCTCCTTCCCTTTTTGAAGATAGGTATCACATTTGCTTGTTTCCAGCATCTTGGAATCTCCCCCGACTCCAGTGACTCCTTAAATATGATACTTAGTGCCACTGATATTGTGTTTGCGCATTTTTTAAGCACATGAGGGGATATGTCATCAGGACCTGTAGCTTTATGAATATCTAAATCCATCAGCGCTTTGCATACCTCTGTGGCTGTAAGGTTGATGTTCTCTAATACCGGCCCTTGAGCTTCTATCACTGCAATCTGAGGGGGTGGGGTATTTTCTACTGTAAATACTGACTGAAACTCCTTGTTCAATTCTTTGCAGATCTCTTCGTCCGTCTCAGTGATGCTTCCATCCGCTCTCTTTAGCCTTAAAACCTGTTCTTTTACCTTCAGTTTTCCTCTGATAAAGCTGTGGAAAAGCTTGGGATTTTCTTTAGCCTTCCTGGTGATGACCCTCTCATAATCTCTCTCTGCCTCTCTCCTTTTACTTAGGTAGTCATTTCTTGCTCTTTTGTAGGTTTGCCAGGCATTTATGTTTTTTCTCCTCCTATACCTTTTCCAGCATTTGTCTCTCCACTCCTTAGCTCTTTTACACCCATTATCGAACCATTTCTCTCTGGCATGAATTACACCTACTTTGGTGACAGGTATGCAGCAATCTACTATCTTCCCATATTTCTCACAAAAGATGTCATACATTTCTTGTACAGATTTGTTGTAAAATAAGGTTCTCCAGTCAATAACTGCAAAAAGCTCATTCATTTTGATGTAATCTCCTTTCGGATAGTTCCTCCTCATGTCCTCAGTGCCTCTACTCTCAGGAAGAATGTCTTCAATGATATACTCCATCAACAACACACAGTGGTCACTCTTTCCAATTGGTGGTTCATACTCAATATTTTCAATATCCAACACATTATCTGTGAACACTAGATCAAGTAGTGATGGCTCATCCCCACCCCTGGCTCTTGTTGGTTCCATTACATGTTGGTGTAGGAAATTCCCTTGTACGCAATCTAGGAATCTTGCCCCAAATGAGTCCTCACCACTGTGTGGGTCAAGATTTATCCAATCTATCTCTTTATGATTAAAGTCTCCCATAATCAAAATCCTACATTTTTTCTCCCGTGCCATATATATATGTGTGTGTGTGTGTGTGTGTGTGTGTGTGTGTGTGTGTGTGTGTGTGTGTGTGTGTGTGTGTGTGTGTGTGTGTGTGTGTGTGTGTGTGTGTGTGTGTGTGTGTGTGTGTGTGTAATCTTTATTATAATTAAATTTAATAATAAGACAGAAAACAAAATAGGATATTTATGCGAAAAACAAGACATATCTACACACAACCCTGACATACACAGTATATAATGTAATCATAAAAAAACCGCAAAATAAAATCTTCTTCCCGTTGCAATAGAATCTTCCCAACCATCTTTTAAAAGACACCAAATTACCTTCTTAGTTTCTTCCTACTGGATTCCTCTTTCCTCTCTTCCTTCCAACTCTGTACTTTACACTTCCTCCTTCCGCCTCTCAACGAACGGTAATCACCGGTCAGTGGCACTTAACTACCACACGGTGTCAGGGGTGCCGAGAGTTGGCACTCTGACGTCAGTGAAGAAAAGTGTTTAAAGGAAATATAATAATAGTAAAATGAAAGAATACAAAGAAATGTGAGAAGGAATTGAGGGAATAAGATATTATATGACTGCGCTTATGTTTACTTTTGTCTTGCTCAAAACAGAAAGAAATTAGGTCGATCGAGAATACTCGTCTCCAATCCATATTACAGTATATCATAAGACTAAAAATAATTATGACTTAAGATATTAGACAGCTTTCTATCTCTCTACCTATCATATTCATACTTACATACATTATATATATATATATATATATATATATATATATATATATATATATATATATATAAGAATCATTCTTTACCCCGACTGGGACTCGAACCTCGGACTTATAATTACTAAGGCAAGGCGCTACCAACTACACACCACAGAAGGTTAAAAGGAATCCAACCTTATAGCTTATATCTGCTATAATAAGGAATGAACGCATTCTATCTGAATGCCACTATGTTCATATTACAGATTCCACAACCTCACTCGTGGATTCATTTTCGCATCTAATTCAATTCCCAATCTCAATCGGGCCATGAAATAACCAAATAAGCACATTACATATGTGAAAACATGAATCATTCTTTACCCCGACTGGGACTCGAACCTAGGACTTACGTTCATTCCTTATTATAGCAGATATAAGCTATAAGGTTGGATTCCTTTTAACCTTCTGTGGTGTGTAGTTCGTAGCGCCTTGACTTAGAAATTATAAGTCCTAGGTTCGAGTCCCAGTCGGGGTAAAGAATGATTCATGTTTTCACATATGTAATGTGCTTATTTGGTTATATATATATATATATATATATATATATATATATATATATATATATATATATATATATATATATATATCTGTGTGTGTGTAATAAAGAAAACGGTATTATGCCATGCATATCTAAGATTATTTGGAATGGACGAATGCACACTGGCAAAATTTAAGAAATAAATATATACATTTATGTGCACATACAAGTGCCGTACGGCATCTGATATAGACGCCTATAGCCGCTAGAGGGCAGAGTGCGCACTCAGAAACCCGCGCCACAGGACGGCATACATAGCCCGTGTCACTTGAGTCTGAAGTCAGTACTTGCCGGGGGCAGAACTTACGTCCATAGATAGACACGCCCCCTAAGGGGACGGGAATAGTGAGTGACAGGAACTATAGAAATGGGAGCTTTGAGGAACAAGTTAGTTCAAGTTATCTCTAAATAAATTACTGTTAATTACACGATGCATCTTCACTACCGACCTCGCTACCTATAACTCGCGTATAGTGTAAGAAAAACACTATACATCATAAGCAAAATTAACAGATATATGTTCTATGACCACAATAAATGCTTTTAACCTTCTATAATAACTCACACCCTGAAGTTTTATTGCAGTAGTCACCGTGGCTCAAGCGGTAGCGTCCGCGACTCTGAGGCGTCAGGTCGAGGGTTCGCGCCCAATCACGGTCTGAGGTTAGCAAGACCATGCACTCAGGGTAACGATTACATCTGCCAAAACAAGTCCTTCGCAAGAAGGCAACCGTCCTAGCCCTTGGTTGAAAAGAGAGTCCGTGACGTAAAACCTGAACTGGAGCTCTGAAGTTTTATTGCAACAACAACAACAAAAACAGAACTATAAAAAAATCTGTGTCAGTAGATTCTTCTGCAACAGATAAATGCATGCATACATAAATAAATAAATAAATAAATAAATAAAAACAAGTACATAAGCAAGTAAGAAAACAAGCATGAAACTAACTAAATAAATCAATAAAAGCAAGAAAGAAAGCATAATTTGTGGCACCGCGGTCCTTCCGTGATATTGGCACTATCATGTGGCACACCAAGTGCAATATAATGCAACATGGTTATTATTTACTCGTTTAAAGCGACATTCTTAAAGGGGGGTTTACACGGTCAAACGGTTCGTCGAACGCGGTTCGACAGACAAGTGTTTGAAGTGATGTTCGAACGTGTGAACGGGGTATTTGGTTGTCGAACACGTTTGTTCGTCCATTACACGGTCAAACGGTTCGTCGAACGCGGTTCGACAGACAAGTGTTTGAAGTGATGTTCGAACGTGTGAACGGGGTATTTGGTTGTCGAACACGTTTGTCGAACGTGTTCGACAACCAAATACCCCGTTCACACATTCGAACATCACTTCACACACTTGTCTGTCGAACCGCGTTCGACGAACCGTTTGACCGTGCAACCACCCCCTTTACATCTACGACATACTGAATTCTGAGATCAAAATACTATTTAGCTCTAAATATTTCATCGATTTAAGAAGTGAAATTAGTGTTTCATTAACGTAAATGAATGCATCTCCATCTCTTCACGTTTCCCAGGGGCGATCTTCGTTCGGCGAATGAATAATAGATGCAGACCAAGATTCCACTGGCAGCCTCAGAGAGTTCTAATTTCTAAATTGAATGTTTTAATATCGAAATTTTACTGGACACGTCCTCTGATTTTTACATCAAGGATCATAATTCACAAGTGTGTCTGTTAAAGCGTTTATAATTGCTTGAAATAACACTCACATCTAAACCTGTGTGTATTTTTGTGAGGGTATGTACGTGCAAGCAATACTGAATTTTCTTGATGAAATCAAGTTTTATCTCTCTCTCTCTCTCTCTCTCTCTCTCTCTCTCTCTCTCTCTCTCTCTCTCTCTCTCTCTCTCTCTCTCTCTCTCTCTCTCTCTCTCTCTCTCCCAATATAGTCCCGGAGTCATCCTGAGTATAATACTTCAACAGGTATTTTCCTTTTGTCTCTTATCCCTATCTAAATACTTGTTAATCTATCCACACATCTTCAATCTGAAAATAAATTTAATACATGAAATTTTTCAGGCATATATCTGTCCAGGTATGTGTGTGTGTGTGTGTGTGTGTGTGTGTGTGTGTGTGTGTGTGTGTGTGTGTGTGTGTGTGTGTGTGTGTGTGTGTGTGTGTGTGTGTGTGTGTGTGTGTGTGTGTGTGAGTGAGTGAGTGAGTGAGTGAGTGAGTGAGTGAGTGAGTGAGTGAGTGAGTGAGTGAGTGAGTGAGTGAGTGAGTGAGTGAGTGAGTGAGTGAGTGAGTGAGTGAGTGAGTGAGTGAGTGAGTGAGTCAGTCAGTGAGTGAGTGAGTGAGTGAGTGAGTGAGTGAGTGAGTGAGTGTGTGTGTGTGTGTGTGTGTGTGTGTGTGTGTGTGTGTGTGTGTGTGTGTGTGTGTGTGTGTGTGTGTGTGTGTGTGTGTGTGTGACAACAACCTGACTAAGGTATTACTTTTCACAAATGTCACTAGTTTGATATTTACAAAATGAAAACCGCCTGCTCACCTTCTACAGGACACGTTAATGTTCCTCATATTATAAGTACTGATAAGGTACAGTTTCATGAGTCACAATTAGTCACTTATCGAATGTGATAGACAGAGGCAAGTTGGAGCAGGGGAATGAAGGTTGGATGCCCTATCTAATGCCAGCGGTAGGACTACCGAGCTACCGCTAAAAAGTACTTAAACTGTACCGCTTTACAAGTATCTGCCTGGTCCTTAAGCTACAAATGTTTCTACTTTTGTTTATTTTCTTAGCGCCCGGGCCCAATGAGTGCACTGAAATTTGATTATGTAAACAATGCTCCTACTAAAATATTATTTTTTTACGTCTGATGTATCACTCTTAAATCGTTATTATGGGGGTGAAACAGACAGACTGGAGCTGGGGAATAAGATTGAGGGCCTTTCCAATTGCCCAGTGATGGGTTCCATAGAAGGGGTATTAATTTCCCAACTCCATTCTGTCTTTGTTAAATAAATCATCGCTGGGCAGAAACACATATCACTACTTTCAACGATGAATATAAATTGCCTTTAAAAGATAAATCCACTAATCTTATAGGATAAAAGGAAAAAACGGACTGCAGGCAATCCCTCCCTCCTAGAATTTCTCTTCTTGCTGCAAAATGACTAACAGAAGAGGAGAGGGCAGACAGGGTAAGTTGAATCCCTAATCACTTCAGGCACACCTACGAACTCTTTAACATTGGTATGAGACTCTAAAGGACGTTTTCTGGAAAATTTAAATACTAAAATATTCAAGTTAAAAATCTAAACTCGGCGCCTTTCTGTGGACACTTGGTCTGCATCTATTAATAATTGGCTGAACGAAGTGCGCCTCGGGGAAGAAAAACACAGAAGAGGGGATTACCAGTCCCCTCGCTCCATCCCATTTACTCGGCTTTGAAAATACGCAAAACAGAAGTATATGGCGCAGTGCATCCAAAAATACATCTAACAAATATTCAATGGCTGAAATCCCCGTGTAAAAGGGGTGGTTGAGTCAAAGCACACAGTCACAAGAGGTTAATACACTACGATAACTCCAATTTGCTAACTTGGGGCTGAAAGACAGCAACAATTCCCTATCACAAGGCAAAAATAAGTTACAGTTAAACATATGTGTCAAATTGAATCATGTGTCATCGGAATATTTACATTTTGCGAATTTACCTGTGAATAAAAAAGAGGAATAACAACCCTTTTATGTTGCACGTTAAATTAAAATTAATTATATTTGACAGCTATTGAATTAAATAAATTACAAACAGATATATAGAAATACAATAATACTGATAGACAGACAGCCACACAATCTGTAAAAAAAAGTTTCAGTCGTAGGGGGTGAAAGGAGTGCCATACACTTATAAACTATAGTTGTAGGGGTAAAAGGACTGCCACATACACATATTTCGTTCTTTACAGACGAAAAATTCTTGAAATCTCTGAGGTCACAATAAGAACCAGTTTTCTTAAAAAGAAATAGTCACATAGACACCTAAGCAGATTTAAAAGACAGCACAAAGCGGAGATCAATATTGGTTCGGATTACGTAAAAATTACAATTATATACTTTAAAACTCCCTTTCTTAACCCCCCAAAAATATAAATAAAAAACTTATAACTTTCAGTCTGCTGTGGTTTTCTACAACATTTTTTTTTTCCAACCATAAACATTTGTCCATGATGAAGCATTTCCATAACCCACGAAAGCCAAATGAGAAGTCATTAGCGGGGATGTTACTACAAAAAAAAACAAAAAAAAACAAAAACAAAAAAAAAAAAAAAAAAAACTATTTACCTTCCATAATGTTAAAATGGAAGAGACCTGACTGATGAACCACCCATGGAACTCTCTCTCTCTCTCTGACCTTTGGCATTTAATATTGAAAAATGGTTTTCCCTTTCCTCCGCTGACAGAGTTCTGATCCCCACCGTTTCCCCTTGTATGAGGGCACCCCTAAACCCCCACCCAACCCCCTTTTGCTCTTAATTCATTACTGGAGCCATACTGCAACTTTAAACTTGGTTATTCAATATACTCGCAAGCACTAAAAGGAAGAGAGGTGATTTTTATATTACCTATTTTTCTGTTTTTGAACACAAGAGAAGTTTCAAGACACTGTCTTACCACAGTCTAATAGGTTTAGAAACGCTCTGATTCTTGATCTTCAGCCGTTTTTACTTGTTACTATAAATTCCCATTCAAAGGAAGGTGGACACAGAAAGGTTGGAGCTGGGGAATTAAGAATGGATGTCATGCCTAACGCCCAGGGCTGGGTTCAAGTCCGGGTTTGTTACTTCCAAAGTCATGGTCTCTAACCACCGCGGTCGACTCCTATGATCTATTTATGGTATTCCTCAAATTTCAAATACTTCAGTCACTGGGAGAGTAAGCCAACATGCAGGCCCTGAGCCCTCACCAATGGAGAAGGTGGTGTCAGAAAGGCCAAAACTATCACTCGTCGTCAAGAGGCCAGTAAGTAACAGCTACGCCATATGCATACTGACAAAAAGCTCTCGATCATGATTAAAAGCAGTGATCAAATCTAAGATTTCAAAACTAATCATTTTCTGAAACTGTAAATATATATATATATATATATATATATATATATATATATATATATATATATATATATATATATATATATATATATACACACAATATAAAATATATATATATATATATATATATATATATATATATATATATAAAATATAAAATATATATATATATATATATATATATATATATATATATATATATATATATATATATATATATATATATATGTGTGTGTGTGTGTGTGTGTGTGTGTGTGTGTGTGTGTGTTCCTTGTAGCCTTTTAATGTTGGTACGAAGGTGGCACAGTTGTAGTGTGCGCAAATTGGGAGGTGAGTGACAAGGTTTTAATCCCACCGCGGGACGTTAGTAAGGTCATCCACCCTTGCTCCTCTTGTTCCAACCTGCATGTGCCTACTCCTATTCTTGGGAACTAATTGTGATCCATAAAACGGTGCATTTATCTTTCATCTTTTGCGTGATTCATTAGACGGAAACATGAAATATTAATTTTTTCTCGTTACTTCTACATCCATTGATGTTTCCTATTTTTGCCTTTACTTGCGTATTCATAACTTGGGAGTTTTAGAACAGAAAATCTTAATCATAGTAACAGTTAATGACTGCTTCTTTTACAGAATTCGCGACTCAAATTTTCCTTTAAAAAAAACTGCGTCAGTCATGCAAGTCCAATGCCAACTCAACAGACATAATGAGTACTCAAAAAGAAATGGGCAAGTTATTGGGGACTCGAACTCGTGTAAAAAGCTACAAAATCATGTCATCATACACCATGAGGTACTACAGCAGACACAAGTCTGCATGTCATAACCAAGCCGGATTTGTTATGAAGATCTGCTCTTTATAATAATGAAAATAAAAAGTGTCAAGTGCCACTTTAGCCTGTGGTGTTCCTCACTATCCGTAGGCTATGGCACCATAACCTCCCTAATTCCATGATGATTAATAAATAAACTAAAATAAACTTTTTATTTGTGTTATGTCAACAATGATAGCCATTCGAATAGAAGCGGGGGGGGGGACAGAAAGGTCGGAGCTGGGGAAATACGGACAAATACTCTATGTCACTAAATTTATTGTTATAGCCTCGCAATATAAGTAACCCTCTCGGCAGATCACAAGCTCAATATAGCAAAGAGTGTGCTTCCTTACAGAATGAATTGGTTTTCAGGTGAATATGTGCTTTGACTCGGCCACCTCCTTACAAGGGGGTATTACGGTCGTTGTATATGCATGTATGCATTCTTTCCTGTGAAAAATAAAAGCTATATTATCTAGATCTGACCCAGGCCTGGACCCCTAAGCTTATTTTGAGGTCTGATACCATAAAAGAGAGAGAGAGAGAGAGAGAGAGAGAGAGAGAGAGAGAGAGAGAGAGAGAGAGAGAGAGAGAGAGAGAGAGAGAGAGAGAGAGAGAGAGAGAGAGAGTCCTTTATTGATTTTTCTGAAGTTTAAAACAAGAATAATAATAATAATAATAATAATAATAAGACTTTATTTCCAACATACATTGGGTATTCAAATATGGGTGTACAATTAAAATTTACAAGTAAAAAGGCTTTATTTCCTGTAATAACATTACCCGCAAACCTAAAGTTTTGAAGCCTTTGTTGAAATTTAAAAAAAAAAAAAAAAAAAAGCTCTTCCAGAACAAAGGAAAGAAGAAAGGTTCTTAGAAGGCCATAGACATTTCTTTATAATAAATAAAGCAAGTCTCTCTCTCTCTCTCTCTCTCTCTCTCTCTCTCTCTCTCTCTCTCTCTCTCTCTCTCTCTCTCTCTCTCTCTCTCTCTATATATATATATATATATATATATATATATATATATATATATATATATATATATATATATATATATATTATATATGTGTGTGTATGTGTGCGCGCGTGTGTTGTGTGACAAAGAAGCATGAACAAGGGCTGCGTTAGCTCAGTGGTAAGCGCGCGATTGAAGAAATGACTAGCCTGACCCACGCGGGTTCAAGCTCGCCAATGGCCGTTAGGAAGGGCATCTAGCTTTAATCTCTGAGCTTTAACCTGAGTCTATCCCCATTCGAACGGGGGCTAATTGCGATACATTAACGGGAAAAAATGGACAAGCAGCATGAAATGAACTTACGCAAGTTATAAATAGCATAAGTAATTAATGCGGAAAAGCTAATTGAAAAAAAAATTTACAATAAAAATAACACATACATTAATGAAGTTATAGGAAGAAATGTGATAAAATAAAATAAAATATATTTATTAATGGCATTATTGATATTCAAAAATTGTTTAATCGAAAGTCTTACAAAACTATATTTCGAACATTTCCATAATATGTCAGTTAAGTATACTTCTTTTTCATTAACTTACTCAAAACACACACACACAAATAAACACATGCCATCAGAGTGTAAAAAATAATAATTAATAATTAGATATCGCAAAATGAAGAAATTAAACGTTAAATGAATGCATTGGTCTACGGTTAGGAAGGACAACCAGCCTTAATCCCCCAGCTCCAACCTGTGTCCACCCCATTTCTTATGGCAACTAATTGTTACACAAGGAAAAATGTGCTTTATGAGTAAGAGTAAAAAAAATTATCAGGATAAGGTGCTACAAACGTGGGGCCTCGTCTCACAGGTACTGTGTGGAGATTTGTAGCTCGCGGATTGGTCGATGCAACGACTTCTTCTTCCCATCTACCTCCAGACTCTGGAACTCTCTTCCTCTTTCTGTCTTTCCTAATACTTATAACCTATATTTTTCTTCAAATAAAAAAGGATCCATCGTCATCTCAGGGCCTAATCCTGCCATACCTCTGGGTCCTCATTACTTCGACTGATCTTTCAGCCTGTCTTTTTCTTATTGTGTATCATTACCTCATCAACCTTGTCCTTATCCTTCTACCGTTTATTCGTCTTAATATTTTCTTCGTGCCCGGGCCTTTATTGATGAGGGCAATTTTCTTGCCTGTCCCGGTGTAACACTCATAAAAAAAAATACCTAGGTAATACACACACATACGCACGCAAACATACACACAACCTTATAAACAAACACACAATGTTTGATTCCCTCCTCATAAAAAGCAACATAAAGGAAGAAAAAACTCTACTTTCATGTTTTGGATTCTCTGATCTCTCCTGATTGCCAAATGCCTGGAAGGAGATGAAGAAATACCAACCCAAAAAAAAAGAAGATACAAAGAGAGAGAAAGATTTAGATAGACACACAAACAGATGAAATGGGAGATCGATAGATTTAGGTAACAAATATTACCACTACTAAAACTACTTGCATGTTAGAATAAAACAGCATAGATATAGATAAAATAGTTACTAGTATTAAAAACAATTAAATGTATGAATAAAACCGCATAAATTATATGCAAGAAATGGACAATAGAGCAGTGTTTTTACATATTAGTAATTGTGGTAATGAAATAAACTCGAATAATTTTTTTGCAATAATCCAGAAATCTGATAACATAGTTTATAGAAATTTTCTTGAATCCTATTTAATCTCCTTAACAAACAAAAGAAGTTTCAATATACAGTGATATTTACACTTAATCCTGTAATTCTAAGTATTTTTGTCTAGGGATTTAAAGAAAATATTGGATGATCTTTATTGGATGCATTTTATCTGTAATTGATGGTGATTAACCATACCATACATCGTTATTCCCATCTGCTTTTATATTAACAATTTCAAATATGAATTGATTCTTCACTGTTGTAAAAATCGAAAGTACTCGCCAACTGAGTTCCGACGCAATTTCCTCCGAGGTCAATATATATATATATATATATATATATATATATATATATATATATATATATATATATATATATATATATATATATATATATATATATATAAATTATTATTAGCTAGCATCATTGTACTCAAGCAGTCCTTTTTTGATCAGAAAGACTCCATTACCCGTCCCTCACGTATCAGTGCAGTTCATAATATAATTGACTATTTTTGTTTGAATTAATATAAGAAGGAAATACTACCTAAATAACAAACAAGGAGAGAGAGAGAGAGAGAGGAGAGAGAGAGAGAGAGAGAGAGAGAGAGAGAGAGAGAGAGAGAGAGAGAGAGAGAGAGAGAGAGAGAGAGAGAGAGAGAGAGAGAGAGAGAGAGAGAGAGAGAGAGAGAGAGAGAGAGAGTGGAAGAATTACTGTATATATTAAGACCTGATTTTAAAGTAAAAAGAAAAAAAAGACTACTTCAAAGACATAAGTTTTGAAAGTTTTACCGAAACTAAATACAGTATCTCTTTCAAAATCAAATGGCTTAATAATTAACTAAAATAAGTCCTAATCAGTTTTCCAATGATGGTAATTATAGTAAATTTTACTTTCCATCACAATAAATAAAACCCACAATTTAATCATTTACTTATTAATTCAAGACCTCATTATGCAAAACAATTGAAGAGAACATAAGAACATAAGAACATAAGAATAGAGGACACTGCAACATGCCTACTGGCACACACGAGGCAGCTCCATTTTTGAATTTATTTTCAGCATGTCTAACCTATTCTATTCTACTCTACTTATTTATTCTATTTTTCTTTTTATGATTTTTCTAACAAGCACTAACCTATTCATACCCACCCTACCTCTGTCATATGTCTATCTAATCTACATTTGAAGGTGTCTAAGGTATTGGCATTTACTATCCTACTAGGAAGCTTGTTCCATGCATCTGCTACTCTATTACCAAACCAATTTTTACCAATTTCCCTTCTGAACCTAAATTTATCAAGCTTAAATCCATTATTACGAGTTCTGGTTTGATCATGAATTTTTAAAACTTTATTAATATCTCCCTTGTTAATCCCTTTAAACCATTTATACACTTCAATCATATCCCCCCTAACTCTTCGCCTTTCTAGAGAATGTAGATTAAGTTTTTTTTAATCTGTCCTCATATGGTAGATTTCTGATATTGTGTATCATCTTGGTCATTCTTCGCTGCACCTTCTCCAAGGATTCAATTTCCATTCTATAATAGGGTGACCAGAATTGCACAGCATAATCTAAATGGGGCCTAACTAATGCAAGATAGAGCTGCAAAATAACTTTTTCCGTCCTATTGCTAACGCTTCTTGAGATAAATCCTAAAATTCTGTTTGCTTTATTTCTGACTGCTGTGCATTGCTCTCTTGGCTTAAGACTACTACTCACAAGAACACCCAAATCCCTTTCACACTGAGAACTCATGATTTCATGGTTATTTAGCTTATAACTAGTATTGTCTTTTATATTACCCATTTTAACTACTTTACATTTTTCAACATTAAATTCCATTTGCCATTTGTCCGACCATTCAGATAATCTATTTAGATCTTCCTGTAAAGCATGAATGTCTTCTTTTCCATTTATAGTTCTACCTATTTTAGTGTCGTCTGCGAATTTACTTAGGTTACTACTGATATCCGAATCCAGATCATTTAGATATACGATGAATAATAGGGGACCCAGTACCGAGCCTTGTGGTACCCCGCTAGTAACCGAGCCCCACTCTGATTTCTCTCCATTTATGCAAACCCTCTGTTTTCTGTCTTTTAACCATTGTTTGATCCATCTGAGAACAGCTCCTCCTATACCATGAGCTTCTAGCTTTTTAACTAATCTTTTGTGAGGAACTCTATCAAAAGCTTTGCTAAAATCTAGATATATTGTATCATATTCTTTGCCACAATCTACTGCCTCGTAAACTTCTGAATAAAAAGACAGTAAGTTTGTAAGGCACGAAAAACCCTTAAGAAACCCGTGTTGTGAAAGTTTTATCAGTCTGTGTAATTCTAGATGTGCCCTTATTTTATTTGCAATTATGGATTCTAGAATCTTACCCACTGTTGACGTTAAACTTACCGGCCTATAATTATTCTTTTTAACTCGTTCTCCTTTTTTAAATATTGGTACCACATCTGCCAATTTCCACTCCATGGGTACCGATCCTAATTTTATTGAATTATTAAATAATGCAGTTAGTGGACCACTAAGCTCTTCCTTGCATTCCTTTAATATTCTAGCATATATTCCATCAGGTCCCGGAGATTTATGAGCCTTTAATTTATCTATTTCTTTTATTACCTCCTCTCTCGTAATATTTATTGAACTAGGTATTTTATCGGGACTGTCTCTGTAAATGGATTCTAATATGAGAAACTCATTCTCTCTCTCTCTCTCTCTCTCTCTCTCTCTCTCTCTCTCTCTCTCAAAAAAAAAAAAAAAAAAAAAAAAAAAAAAAAAAAAAAAAATGGACGAAATTCTTTCCTCTACTTTTCCAAATAAAGCAAACTTTTTCATCCAATTCACTGAGGCATGAGCAAAACTAACCGAGAACTATTACTACCATTTTTCCACTGGGATTCCAAGAAATTTTGGGGGCGGCGGTAGTTCAGTGGTTGAGCACGCGAGTCGGGAAACGACTGACGATGATTCGAGCCCATCACGGGCGTTAGGAAAGGTGCCCAGCCTTATTCCCTCAAGCTCCAACATGCCTGTGTCCACGCCCATTCTAAGGGGGACTATGACACAAAACGGTGCATTCCAAGAAATAATTTTAGGCTATTTAATGCCTTCAATGTGTAAGTTTCGATGTTGATATTTGTTTGTTATTCTTTTTTCAGGTTTATGTTCAACTATTTATCTAAATTACTCTTTTCCTTATATTTATTCAGATAAAAATGGCCAACTTTATTATTAAGTGCACTGGCTAGTACAGTGGTAACGCGCTGGCTTCGCATTCACGAGGTCGAAAGATCGGTTCCCGTCCAAGACCGAGAGTTTAAGCTGTTTACTGGCAGGAACTGCTGTGGTTGGACACCACAGTGGGGGGTTGGGGCTTGCCCTGGCTGACGAATACCCATTGTATTGAAATGGAAATAAAGTTTGGTGGCCCTCTGATCAAAAAAGGACTGCTAGAGTACAGCAGCAATAATAATAATAATAATAATAATAATAATAATAATAATAATAATAATAATAATAATAATAATAATAATAATAGTAATAAAAATAATAATCCTTCTCATTATAATTAGGCTACATTACTATTATAATTATCATTTCTATTACTATTGCAATAATAATAATACTAATAATAATAATATGATGATGATGATGATGATCACGAAATGGTTCCTTCAATTAAAAGAGTAATAATAGCAAAAGCAGAGGTTGTAATAGTGAACAGTAACGGCAGAGAGACAAACAAGAGATTTAAGTACAAGATAATCTTTGAAGAGAAAAAATAAGGGGAAAATATGTCAAAAGCGAAGGTAACTTTTATTTCATTGAGCGTTTTCTCTTGCTGTTTTCGCCAGAAATTCGAATAAAATACGAGAGCACAACAAAGATCAAAAAGGGACAGCGGTAGCTCATTGGTAGAGCATATGAGTTGGGAAGCAGCTAAAACGCGTTCGAACCCACCGTGGGGCGTTAGGAAGGATATCTAGCCTTAATCCTGCAACTCCAATGCGTCTGCGTCCACACCCATGCGTCTGCGTCCACACCCATTTGAATGGGGACTAATTGTGATGTGAAAACCAATTAGGCACTAAGGAAAGGATTAACAATGAACATAACTATAAATTAGTGAAAAACAAAAATACTTTTCAGCAGACAGTTATATCTCGGTTATATTTCGACGATATATCCATAATATATCACTCAGTTTCCTTGTTTATTTCATGTTCAACTGTTTTATGTGTTACAATGAGTCCCCATTCAAATGGAGTGGAGACAGACATGTTGGCACTTAGGGATTACAGCTGGATGTCCTTCCTAACGCCCGACGGTGGGATCGAGCCACCGTTGGTCACTTCCCTACTCACACACTATACCTTTTACCTACCGCAGTCCTGGTTAAAACATAAAACAAAAACCATTTGAATGCTTAAACTATTTTGAAATTCAATATCTTAAAGAAAATGGATATACAATATATAATTAAATATAAGTGTACCGTAATAACCATTTGAATGCTAACAATATTTTGAACATTAAAATCTAATATAATTCATATACAATCTACAAATAAATACATGAACAACTAAACAAAAACAATCAACTGCTTCAGACACATTGCGATGAAACAAAGCAATACCAATATCTTATCTCAGTCATAAAGTACGAACATGCAAGAACAAAAGAAGGAATTGTGATATGACGAATAGATACAAAAAAATAAAGGTCGAATCAAGTATATATGAAAATAATTGATATATAAACGGAAGGTAGGAACATTGCACCATGGAAACAATGCCCTTTAAGTTTCTTTGAATAAGGTGACTATTTTATTTATCTAAACATTATTTCCATAGTCTGACTGTTTTTTTATTTATGAGTGTGACACTGAGACAGGCAAAAACTGCCCTCATCAATAAAGTCCCGGGCACGAGAAAACACCAAGAAGAAGGAAAAGAAAAGGTTAAGGACAACGCAGAGATTAGGTAATGTTACACAAAGGAAAATGAAACAGAAAAAATAGTCCAAGTACAGAGGACCCAGAGATATGGAGGATTATGCTCTGAGATGACAATAGATCCGCTTTTTGAAGGAAGATAGGTCATAAGAATTAGGAAAGACAGAAGAAGGAAGAGAGTTCCAGAGTCTGGGGGTAGATGGGAAGCAGTCGTTGCACCGACCAATCCGCGAGCTACAAATCTCCACACAGTACCTGTGAAATGAAGCCGTTTGGCGAGTGCTACGTGGTCTCGGCAGTGGGGGAGGGATGTAACTCGCCAACTCATCAGAGTAGCGATGGAAGTAGTAGTGATAGAAAAGAGAAAGGGATAATAGCTAATGGTGAAGAGAGAGAGAATCCAGATTAGAAGTATGAGAACGATCATTAATGAGTCTGACTGCCTTAGATTTAACCCTATCAAGGAGATAAGTATAAGAAGAAGCACCCCAGATGTGTGAGCAGTATTCTAAGCAGGGACGGATAAAGCCTTTATATATTTTAAGTAACTGTAAAGAGGAAAAGTAATTACGAAAATGAAAGAGAACCCCTAAATTTTTGGATGAAGATTTAAACATTTGGATTATGTGATTCCTCCAAGACAAGTTAGAGGCTATATGGATTCCTAATATGCTGATAAAATAAAGAGGGTAAATTTCGTTAGTTTCGAAGACAACAGAGTTATCAGGAGGAGAAGATGATAAAGAGATAGCCAGAAACTGTGTCTTGGAGGCATTGAATTTAACTAAATTTTGAGTGCCCCACTCAGATACCCTCTGCAAATCGGAGTTGAGAATAGAAGAAAGAATGATACGAGACTGATTACGAGTAGCAGATGAAGGTTGTGAAGAAAAGGCAGAAGAAAAGTGAAGGGTAGAATCGTCAGCAAAGGCATGAAGAAGAGAGGAAGATGGGGACTGTAGAAGACCATTGATGAAAGAAGGAACAGAGTAGGCGAAAGAACAGAGCCCTGTGGAACACCACTGGTAACTGAGAAAGGCTAGATGTCGCACCATCAACAACTACAGATATAAAACGGTCAGTTGTTTCTTTGTTACACCTCTTGTTTGTTTTTGTTTTAATACGATAAAGTAAATATAGGTCCTTTATTTTTAAATGTCCTCTCTTGATGAAGCCCAGTGAAGTGTAAAATATTTGAGTACTTTTATCCATTATGCTTGTCAAAGTATATATATATATATATATATATATATATATATATATATATATATATATATATATATATATATATATATATATATATATATATTAGGGCAGTTTTTGCCTGTCCCGGTACACTCATAAAAAAAAAGCTATATGTCACAAATTCCCTTTTCTACAAAAGGATAAGACGGTGCCTTTTTACCAATCATTTTGGCAAGTTTGACCGCTGCTCTGAGTGAATTCCCTTTCTAAACTCAGACCGCGGCGGGCCGCGAACCCAAGACTTGATGGATCAAAGTCGCGAGATTTACCACTCGGCCACGGAGGCCACACGGCTACGTAAACATAAACCATAAATTAAATGTTATGAATATGACAAATATGTTTGATTTATATTGTCATTAGAACATATAATTACGGAATAACTAAATTTAACAACTAAATTATAATTGATATGTAATCTCACCTCTATCTATGACAATTATTAATTTGAATATGATGATGGGGATATGATAAGATTAAACAACGAACGGGAAAATAAAATATTAATTTTTTTGGGACATGCATTTTTCTGGATTTGTAGGTACTGCGTCGGCAAGCGACGAATGCAGGTTAAATTCCACCTCGGGGCAGAAGGATCCAGCCTTCATCTCTCAGATCTTACTTATCGGCGTCCACCCCCATTCGAAAGGGGACCAACTGCTACACAAAACGGTGCTTTATTTTATCCCTGATACATACATATACCTTGGCTGTTTCCCCCTTTAATTGGGGGGTAGCCGACATCAAGAAAGGAAAACATATTAGAATAAAAAAAAATCCTCCCCCTAGGCCTACTAAGAAGGCACTTCAAAGTGACTAAAGAGAATTATGTAACATTTACACACACCCCTAAAACGGAAGGAAATGGGGACCTGCCTGAAATCACATCTCATTTATTAATTCTAATTCGAGACCTTTACGATAATTGATATTCAACGAGTCTATTGACTTCCATTGTTAAAGGTGGCGTCACACATAGCCAAAATTACCGACCCGACTCTTAAGACCGTCTAAAGACGGAATCCTCCCAGCAGAAATGATGTCATTACGATAATCGGGTGTAATCGTTCGTCCGCGTACGACGGAATCCTAACGGTCCTACGTAGTTTAAAACAATCGAGGGGGTCCTGAACCGTCGTGGAGGGCCAATAATCTCCGTGATTCGGAAGACCAAATCAGTCGTAGAAGACTGCGTACGACGGGTAAGATCGATCTTCTTGATCGTACGCGGGCGTAGGAGAAGGCGTACGCCCGCGTACGATCCAGAGGATCGATCCTACCCGGCGTATGCTGTCCTCCGGGTCTGGAACCGTTAAAAATTGAAAAATTCGCCTATACGTCTGGCAGCGCAGTACGACAAGACAGCGCGGAATGCGTGGTCTCATTTGTGACAACCCAGTCCTGGGCATTCAGTTTTCCTGCTCCGCTTGCCGCATTTCTTATTGTTTTAGCATGATATTAGTGCATTTCTTATTGTTTACAATGATATTAGTGCATTTATTTTTTCCCTCATGTGTTCTTGCAGTGACAGTATTGTTAAATTTCATTTTTTGCTGTTGTATTTTGATGTGGTTCCCCATTCCAGTGCCTTTTACATTTGTTTACATAGGAATATGTAGTCAATTGGTTTTTTATTTGAGTATTCTCATATGTAATTTTTTCAGTACACTTATATTATTACATGGGGATATGTCTTGCCATATTTGTGTATTTTCTCATAATGAAATTTATATATTTTTGTACAGTATATATATTTGTATCTTAAAAATAAAATTATTATTTTCTGTTCATTTCCTGTTTATTACTTATATCATAATTTTACTATAATATATATTTATATATGACCATTAATATTGGTCATGCAATAAAGCATATATTTCCCATATAATATTGTGAAATCAATATATCAAAATATAAATTAATCAAATCCATAAATGTGTCAAACAAAATATATGAAATATATTAACATACATGGCCAACATATATTTACTTATATATATATATATAAGTAGCTGAAGTGCCAAATATATAAATCAGGGTTATACTTTCACAAATATCCCATATATTAATAACTAATGGAATGTGATATTAAAAATCTATATAATTCAAACACTGGAATATATTACAAAAAAATAGCATTCACTTGACATTGGCAATAATTCAGTCTGTTCAGGACTAAATACACTTATCCATTTTAGACATGTATAATTATGTCTATACTTGCTTATATCTCTCATTCCCTATGTATGTGTGTGCATACACACAAATATATAATATAGCATTCACTGGACATTGGTCATTATTCAGTCTGTTCATGACTTAATATACTTATCCATTTTAGACATGTATACTTATGTCTATACTTGCTTATATATTTCTTTCTCTCTGTGTGTTTGAGTATACACACACATATATACACACACACACACACACACACATATTTGTAATATATTTCAGGAGGTAGTAGGCTAAGCGAGGAGGTAGTTGGCTAAGCGAGGAGGTAGTTAATGCTATCTCAATCCATAGTTTTAAGGACAGGTATGATAAGTATCACTAAGTCTAAAATGGAACCGATCAGGAGACGGGAAGATACGAGCTTTGGGCTCTTTCCCGTAAACACAATTAGGTAATCACAATTAGGTAATCACACACACACACACACACACACACACACACACACACACACACACACACACACACACACACACACACACACACACACACACACATATATATATATATATATATATATATATATATATATATATATATATATATATATATATATATATAAATGTTTATTTCTCCCCAGTTGACCTACTGTATAAGTAACAGTAACCCAAATGGATAAATCACAGTATTTATACTAGTAGAGTAAGTCATACTAGTAATGGACAATATATAATAGTATATGAAATCCGAGATATTATTTTTGGTATATAAATATAATTAGTTTAAGTCATATGGAACATACAGACATATAGGTGTTTTTGAATTTTAAAGAAATATTAAAGAAATACAGCTGAAAACACGTATTTCCATGTTTTCTTGGGACATATCTTGTGGTCAAGTGCTTGGGTACCTGGAACCCAGGGGAATTTAACCAGCCTTTATAAAGGGACAACCCTTATAATCCCATAATGACCTGGGAGTGTCATGAATTTAGCACTTTTACCCTCTCACTTGGTATACTGCTGCTCGCACTATATCTATAGAAAGAGAGAGAGATTGTCTCTCTGTGATTTTATTATAATATCCAAATATTTTTTATACTCAGTTCATTTCTATGAACCTGATGAACCTGATGCTGTGGGTCACACTACGTATGAATAGGGTGGGAACCCCTATTTATAAGACTTTGTGGCCCTCCTTTGCAAGACGTGGCACTCCGCTTGCTCCCGACTGCGTACAACCCCCTACGAACGTGTACATTCCCCTACGATGGGTCGGGAGCGTTGGGAGCATGGTCGGCCCAGTCGTAACGGTCAAAAATTTAAATTTCCCGTTTTCTATGATGAGTTACGTTTGCGTACGATCAGTCGTACGCTAAATTACGCTAGTACAGTGGTAACGCGCTGGCTTCGCATTCACGAGGTCGAAAGATCGGTCCCCGTCCAAGACCGAGAGTTTAAGCTGTTTACTGGCAGGAACTGCTGTGGGTGGACATCACAGTGGGGGGTTGGGGCTTGTCCTGGCTGACGAATACCCATTGTAAAATGGAAATAAAGTTTATATATATATATATATATATATATATATATATATATATATATATATATATATATCCAAATGACTCCGTACGACTGCAATTACGATCCATAGGACTGCTTACGCGGACGTACGACGCACTTCCAACAGTCATAGGATTGCACCTGTCGGCTAAAAAATCTGCCGGATCTCCAAGGATTGAGCGAAGATTCCGTCGGAACGCGGTCTTAAGAGTCGGGTCGGGAGTTTTGGCTATGTGTGACGCCAGCCTAACATACAAAAATAAAACATAACCAAATTGTCAACCACAAACAAATAAGAGACAGTAACCATGTATAATATTTTTAATGGTCACAGACTATATACGTCGCTTATAAACCACAACTTGTGTTTTGCCTATATAATAATAATAATAATAATAATAATAATAATAATAATAATAATAATAATAATAATAATAAAATGCTTACTCTACTTCCACTAATATTAAACACTAACAGAAGGAAATTATATTAACATCGACCCCACATAAAAGTGGGAAAAGATGTAGACGAAGAAGAAGAAGGAAATTATATTGTAAATATGTGGTAATATTTTTAAAACAATGAAGTAATACATAGACTACTTTAGGAAATCTCATTCGAAATTGCGAAACGATAAATAATCTCTCAGGCTTAAATTTTTGAGGTTATCTAATCTCTCCTATCCCTGGATGTGTCAAATTCGCTATTTATTTAAGAGCTTGAGTAGAAGCAAGATAACATTACATGCAGTGGCCGACTATTTCCTTATATAAAAATAAATAAATGGCATTTTTTAGAGAACGTTATATGATGGGAAATTTTCCAGCCACGACTTATTATCGTAAGAAGTCAAGCGAAACCATTCAGAAAATTCTAAAGCCACCTACTGATGCTAGTCTCTCAAACGCACACTTAAACACACACTCCTGTAGAAGTTTCGACCTACAGATAGAAGACATTAATTCATCGCAAACACCTGTAACATGTAGCGTACAGGCGTACTCATATTTCTAAAAGAGACGGATTGGGTTAACATAAGATGGAAGACACTATAACATCTGCAATTTTCTTGATAAGGTCTAGCTTAAATATGGCTTGCAAGCATCCACGATGAACTGAACATCATAGACACTCAATTTGTATATATATATATATATATATATATATATATATATATATATATATATATATATATATATATATATATATATATATATATATATAAAGTCATCATAACCCAGATCCACTGTCTCAAATGTACAAATTCATCAACAACCGACTAAAACTAACGAGATTTTTCTTTTTAATAAGTAAACTAATAATTCCCCATGACTAAATATGTATATATACATGCAAGTATATGTATGTATCAATTCATGAGTGAAAATGAGGCATATCTTCCACAATCAATACTACATTGATACATAAGCGTTAAGACACTGTCCAAGTATTACGAAAATTAAAATTATATGCATTATACATTAGACCTAATGAAGCGCTCTATAATGAAAAAAAAGTAATATATTGTTACTATTTAAAATAAATAAAACAGGTGATTCTATGCATATAATCTAAATTCGTCTTAACCTGTTATTTCCTAATGGAGTAATGTAATTAATCAAGCATCCCCTCTATACATCTAAAAATAGAAGAATCCACAAGTGTTCTCAAAAGCTTTGAAAACGTTAGTCTTGATGATTCCAGATTTTCCTGACAATTCTTTGGCATTATTGTCATAGTTTCTTGAATTATAAAATATTATATGGTAATTGTAATTAGTCTATTACGACTCGTATATTTAATCATTGTTTGATACTTAATTTGTCGCTCAGAAAATCATGATAAACATCACGTTACGAATCGAGGCGAGGCTGCAGTCTCGTTATTGATTTTGATGCGACAACGCGGCTTTGCGTTTCTCTCTGGGTTATATCAAAACTTTAATTTTTCCTTGGTCATCTCTCTTTTCATTTAAGGTTTAATACATCCGTTACGCTGAAATGCGTAAGCAATAGTGGAAAAAATTGCCTTGTGTTTGGTGAGTCATCCCAAGACCCTCCCACACCTCCCAACATGACCCCATCCACTCCGACTGACATTGTTGCATCACTCACGAATTTAGCTTTAAACGAATTAGTAGTTTGAAACGCACCATAATTTATCGATAAATTAATATTAATTTAGAAATTTAATTAAAAACTTATTTTTAAATAGTTAAAATAAGCAATAAATCGTTAATAACGCAAATGACCCGATTGCCCTCCCGTGTTCTGGCGATCAGCTGACGATCGTTCAGTCGGCGTGTCGTCTGCTTTTTCCCCAACAATGTGGGAGAAACATCGACACAAAAGATTCTCTCCTTTCTTACCTTTTTTCTCCTTATATACCCGTTCTATCTCCTTCTTTGAGCGAAGAAATGTTAATATATATCCAAGGGCACAATTATTCACTTATATATAACATCAGAAGTACAGCAAAAGGCGCGTAATCACTATAAAGACACAGGAGAAATATTGTGATACACCCTCCTCTCGTGCTATCTAGTTGAGAACTGAGACTTACTCTGCTGCTGGAGTCATCATTGACTCATTCGAACACAGATAACCTTCATTTCCTCACTCCTGCCTTTCATTCCATGCTGAGAGGCTTCTGCTTCAATTTGAATATTTTTTTTTTTAATGGAATTTTTTTTATTATGAATGTTTAGAAAAGATTAGGCAATTAAGTTTCCTTATACTGATAAGACTAAATAGCGTCAGGATTATATATTAATTTATTTACGAAAGTATTAAAAATTAATGAAGTTCTTGATCACCAGGAAAAATATGACATAAATTACGCTTCCAAGAATCCTATACATACTTGTAATAAGCGACAGCGTGACAGTAGTGACTAGATATTTAGTTGGCATTTCCTACTACTACTACGTATATAGTGTAGATCTTAACACCTGAGTAATTCGGTATAGCAATCATAAAATAAAGAAACACTTTGGATTTTATATTTCTACTACTACTACTACTTCTACTACTACTACTACTACTACTACTAGTAGTAGTAGTAGTAGAAGTAGTAGTAGTAGAAGTAATAATAATAATAATAATAATAATAATAATAATAATAATAATAATAATAATATCTTATTACCTTTTTTGTGTGATTAATAATCTCCATTTTGGGCTGGATACAGATGGGTTAAACCTGGTAATGTAAGGCTGGATGCCCTTCCCATCGCCCAGCCGGGGATTCGACCGTAGGACCTACACCTAAGTCGAGCACTCTACCAGTTACGCTACAGCGGTCCCCTCTTCAAAAATAAAAGTAATTCATACAATATTCACTCTTTAAGTCGGTGGGATCCGTAGTAGCTCAGTGGTTATACGCACTATTCGGGAGATGACAAACCTGTGTTTGAGCCCATCTCGGGGCGTTTGGATGGTCAACCAAAAAGAAAAACAAAACAAAAACATTTATTTCCATTTTGTACAATGGTTATTCAACATTAATAGTAACTTATAAGTAGACATGTAATTAAACTAACAAATAAGAGGGTTAGACATATAGTTAAATTAAATGTAGCTTTCATAGAAAATAATAATGCTGTAATAAAAATGTTACAATAATGTTAATAATTAAGTAGTAAGTATGTCACAAGATACAGGATCGTTATTATCGGCATCATTTCCATATTTGTTTCCTTACAATGAGAATAATTAGTTCTTAATGAGCAGCAACTATTTGTCCAAAAGAAAACTGTATAGTTTGCCTTTGAAAGCTGTGAAATAGGATGCATTTTTAAGATGCTCTGGAATATTATTCCAGAGTGTTGGCCCTTTGATAGTGATCATCTTTGAACCTGCTTCTGTGTTTGTTCTGTGAATAAAGAGCTCACTGCTCTGTCTTGTGTTGGTTCCCCTTATATCCCTGACTGTTTTTAAATCAAATAGCCAGCTAGGATAATGATGGTCCAAAATTTTGAATACAAAAACATAAATAGCATAAGCGACCTTATTTTCTGCCCGCAGCCACCCAAGTTTATTGAGAGCTGGTGTGATGTGGTCGTATTTTCTTATTCCTCCCAGGGCAACTCGAGCTGCAAAATTAATAAGCTTCTGTATTCTGTTTATCTGAGTCTTAGTGGTAGCTCCCCAAACAGTTGTGCAGTAATTAATGTGACTTAGGGCTAGAGATTCAACAACAGTTATTCGAGTGGTAGTCTCAAAATTGTCTTTTATACGTGATAAGTACATTAATGTTCCTGTAACCTTTTTGCATACTTTATCTATGTGGGAATCAAACAACATGTGGTTATCAAAGTGAATTCCTAGGTTTTTGACTGTTTTGCTAGGTGTGATAATATTGTCGCAAATATTAATTGTTGTGTTTTCTGGAATTTGTGCTATGTGGAACCTTGAACCAATAAATATGCCCTGTGTTTTACTTTCGTTAATTAACAGCCCAATTTCTTGGAAATAGGTTTTAATTTTTGACAGAGTGTTTTCTGCTCTTAAAGTTAGCTCTGGGAGATTATTAATATCACCACTAAGGAGTAGTTTAGTGTCATCTGCATATTGTACGACTAGACAGTCAGCCAGCCTTCATTCCCCAGTGACAACCTGTCTGTTCCATCCCCATTCGAATGGGGATTAAAAGTGACACATAAATATGGCAATAAACTACTTCCTAGGTCGTTGAGCTAGAACCCGTTATATTAACCTCCTTGTTCAAGTTCAGATACTTTCGAGAAACAAAAAAGGATTTTTTTTTTGGGGGGGGAGCGGCTCCGTCTTTTCGCACTTTGTGTGTGCATGACTCTCAAGTATGAAAATAGGGACTCAGGTAAAGATGAGTGACCCTCAGTGCATTAAACATTCTCGTAAATTATTAGGTTAGGTTAGCTTAGGTTAGGTTAATGCCAAAATAAAGCATACTAACCTAACCTAGCCTAACCTCACCCGTACTAACCTAATCTAAAAAAGATAACCTGACTATTTATGGGGTTATCTATTGTCCTGGGATTGCTAGTATTTATCTGATCCAGTATATATACTGTTAAGACTGCAAATATTATAAAATGTTCTATAGCTGTTAATATACTTTTCAATATATCAATACACTGTGTTCATTCACCTGAAATTAATTACTCAATATGTGCTATTTTGTCTTCCGCGAATACTATAGATGCTGTTTACATCGTTTCATGTGTAAAATTAGTCCCCATTCAATTGGGGGTGGACACAAAAGATTAAGGATTTTTGTACCTAATATGTGCAGCAATTAATCCCCATTAAAATGGGGTTAAACACAGACATGTTGGACCTGGGGTATTAAGGTAGGAAGTGCTTCCTAAATACCCAACGGTGGTCTCGAACTCGCATTAGTCGCTTACAGACTCGCGTGAGCTACCACTGAGCTACCGCGGCCCACGACTCCTATACACTATATGCATTATGATAATTGATAGCAATAGCTGGCTTCATTTCCTTGATAATTTCAGCTTTTCAACACTCTGTTAAGTGGACCTTTACCTAATCAATATCGAGTCTATATACATATAAAAAGGCGGTAATCCCCTTTTTATAGAAAGTGGCCTAGCCAAAGCATACATCTATACAGCAAAGGACCTACTTATTCTGTCCTTCGCATCTTCACATATTGAGGATAGAAGGTCAGCAAAATCAACCTTCTTCCCTTCCAAACTACACTGCTTGGGACACATACAGCGCAAGAGGGACATAGCTCATCTGCCTTGGTAAAGATCTATATGATTAGGAATAAGATTTGAAAAAAAAAATACTCATTAGCTTGAAAAGCTGAAGGATCATGCATGCCATGAAAACTTACTATAGAATGAAATTTCCAATCATTCTTTCTTTCTGAATATAAAATTATTTCCCATAATCTGGAACTCAAAGCAATAAGTTTGCAAAGACGACATTCTTGTTTAAGTCAGCTTCATTTGCTCTCTCTCTCGCTCTCTCTCTCTCTCTCTCTCTCTCTCTCTCTCTCTCTCTCTCTCTCTCTCTCTCTCTCTCTCTATCTATCTATTTATTTATCTATCTATCTATCTATCTATCTATCTATCTATCTATCTATCTATCTCTCTCTTACGCGCTAATACCTGAAGCCGAAGCCGATACATCAAAGCAAAGGGGAGAACTCCCCCTGGTAGTAAAGTCTATTTTTGCACGTACGCACACACACACACACACACATATATCTTGCATGTAAAAACAACCATATAAACGTCATATATATATATATATATATATATATATATATATATATATATATATATATATATATATATATATATATATATCCTTAAGGAGGGGTAAGAATGCTTCCTCCGTGTTCCCTTGCGTGTCGTAAAAGCCTACTAAATGGGGCGGAGAGAGGGAACTGGGAATCCCTTCCTCTGAATCTACTTTCCACAAGAAGTAAAAGTATTTACTTTGACTCAGCCACCCCCTTATAAGGGGGAATGCGGCTTATGTATATGGATGGATGGAGATATACAGTGTTTATATATATATATATATATATATATATATATATATATATATATATATATATATATATATATATATATATATATATATATATATATATATATATATATATATATATATGGTAGGAAAAGCCCATTAAATATATATATATATATATATATATATATATATATATATATATATATATATATATATATATATATATATATATATATATATATATATATATATATATATATAACTAAAGCTTACATAGTAATAAAAAGTAATTCGTAAATAATTAAATAAACAAATAAAGTATTGGTCTAACCTTCCCATCAAAGCTGAAAATGCCCTTCAGACTTCTTGAAGCAACGAGTTTCTGAACTGCTCTACTACAGGCCTATAACATCTAACGGTACACTCACGAGGTGTAGGCAAAGATACTTAGAATGAATCAAAGAGGGTAGTCTATATCGGAACTTCCTAGGTGAAATCCA
>JAXCGZ010016993.1:180000-195000 GCA_037179515.1 Halocaridina rubra
TTCGGAGAGCTCTATCCACGGAGATTTGATTAACTGGAACACTTACATTTTGTTTTTATAAGTCCCCAGTTCATTATTTATTTAAAAATATTCGAATATCTTAAAATCATTTTCATACGCTTTATATAATTTTGATAATTGTTCAGAACTCAACATCTCTTTGTACTGGTTCCAGAAATCACCATCAACTCTTCTGGAAGTTCTGGAAGTTTTTGGAAAATGGACATCGTCTGGAGCACCAATGAGCTTCAAGAACCTTTCCGAATCCTCGAGCAAGGTTTCGAACCTGGCAACGACGTCGAAGTTAATAGTACACGGATGACACAAAGCTTCATAGGATCTCCAATGATTATCGCCCTTATTGCCTCCTTTCACATTGAGGAAATCGACGAATTCTGGCCACTGGACGTTGGTGAGGTTGGCATCGGATCTTTGCTTCTTGACAAAAGGCCACACTTGTCGCTGGAAATAAGGAACACCCATTTTAACGTGGATTTTATCTCTGTACGCTGATAACAGTCGCTGGAACGGATGGCGGACGATAATGAGTTTCTTGTAAGTTTTCATTTTCCATCCGATGTCACTATACTGCTCGGGAAAGAAAAATATATATTTTGTATTTCAGTATGGTGCAATATTAATGTTGTAACTTTATATATATATATATATATATATATATATATATATATATATATATATATATATATATATATATATATATATATATATATATATATATATATATATTAATAACACTGAACTGTTAACATACAGTCTAAAATGGAAGGAAAAGCCCATTAAATAAAATAACGAATATATATATATATATATATATATATATATATATATATATATATATATATATATATATATATATATATATATATATATATATATATAGAGTACTTATTAATTTCGTGACCTAAACTGGTCACCTTCTCAAAGGTGACCAGTTCGTACTTTGAGAAGGTGACCAGTTTAGGTCACGAAATTAATAAGTACTCTCTCTCTCTCTCTCTCTCTCTCTCTCTCTCTCTCTCTCTCTCTCTCTCTCTCTCTCTCTCTCTCTCTCTCTCTCTCTCACATCACTGCCTCGCTGAACTCTACACCCGTCTATCTCCCACCAGTGTGGTCGCCTTCCTGGACCTCAAATCTGCCTTCGATATAGCCAACAAGGAAATTATTCTTGACCAGCTGGTGGACTTTGGAGTTCGGGGGAACATACTGAAATGGATACGGGGATATCTCTGCAACAGAACATCAAGCGTCCTTTTTAAAGGGTCGTATAGCTCCTATGAACGGTTTGAACTGGGTACTCCTCAGGGGGGTGTGCTAAGTCCTTTTCTATTCAATATCCTTATGCATCGTCTACTCTCCCTCCTTCCTGTCATCCCCGGTACTACAGTTACCTGCTATGCGGACGACATATGCATCCACATGACCTCAACTCACGACCTTCAGCACATGCTCCATGACTTTTACGTGTCTTCTACCTCCTGTGGCCTTATTATCTCCCCAGAAAAAAGCAGGATTTTTACTTCACGCAACTGCAGAGCACTGCCCGCATTCACCATGGGTGGTAATGTCATCCCTCACTGCACACAGTACACGTATTTAGGTGCACCTGTCCGGATCACCCCAGCTATACCTGCTCGTCAACGAATTCATCCCTTTGTGAAGAGCCTTCTTGACCGTCTGGAGCCCCGCTTTGCACCTGTCAAGTGGCTTGCCAACAATGCTGCAGGAGTCTCCATCCCAGTGGCGAGGACCCTCTACATCCTACTACTTCGGTCAGTGGTTGACTATCTGTCTCCTGCCTTGTGTCAACTTGCTAAACCAGCTCTCGAGCCACTTGAAAAGTTCCAGAATCGAGTCATGAGATTTATCTTGGGATGTTCTCTCTCAACCCGTATTGTGAGTATGCAGTTGGAGCTCAACTTACCCCCTCTTGTGGAGAGGATTTATGCCAATGTGTCCTATTTTACTGTTAAGTGTCTTCACTACCCCTTTCTTGCTCCGTACTTCTCTGCTGTCATGAGGACGTCCCTTGATCCAGACGCACCCAGGCTCCCACTTCGAGCAGGAGGTCATAACCTTATCAGGGTGGTGAGTGACATTCTCCGTGGCCTTGACATCGACCTGCCAGTGCAGGCGGCTGTCCCAGATTTACCACCCTGGCGTGTCCCCCTCCCCGCTGTCACATATACACCGACCTCGAAGGATGTCTATCCCCCCTTGCAGAGACAGTTAGCTCTGGAGACTATCGCTGATGTATCCACGTCTGTCCCTGCAGCACACCACGTCTATGTTGATGGTTCTGTGCAAGCAGATGGGAGGGCGGCATGTGCTGTGTTTTCCCCCACCATGGAGCCGCCTGTGCCGGCTGATTCATGGATTGGCCGTAGACTACCCACCTCGTCGAGCTCCACCTACTGTGAACTGAATGCCATCTTGGATGCCGTGACTCTCCTTGTTCGACGACGAGTGAATGGGGTAATAATTTGTGACTCCCAATCGGCCCTACAAGCCCTATCCTCGCCAAGACCTATCTGTGGCCGTGCTGTGGGAGATATACTATGTCGCCTCGCAGCCGCTCGGGATGCTTCTCTTGTTGTGTCATTTGTGTGGACTCCATCCCACATTGGGCTGACTGGCAACGACACAGCGGATCGTCTTGCCAAGGCGGCCTGTATGCTGGATGGGCATGCTGTGGACGCTGAGCCCTCCCTCCGATGCCTACGTAACATCATCTACTCAGCTGGGTTTGCCATGACGGTCCAGCGCAGGGACACGGAGAGGGCCAACAGTGTGTCCATACAGCACCATGATCACTTCCTTCACAGTCGCTACAAGTATCGCAGACGTGGGTTAATGGCGCGGAAAAACAATGTAGTTAGTGCTCGGCTCAGAATGGGGTATCGGCCTTTATGGCAGGTCTCCCAGACTCTAGATATGCCACAGTACACCTCCTGTACATTATGCGACCGAACTAATGCTAACACTCTTGACCACTATTGTCTTCAGTGCCCCACAGTGAGAGATGTTTTACCACGAGGTCAGAACTTAATACAGATCTGCTCATTTTTACTTAATGATGACAACCTTGATGTTATTCTTGCTCGTTTTCCTCACTTTGGTGGCCATTAATTATATTGAATTATACATATATTTTCTGTATGTTGCTATATAATTCTGTTTGTGCATTCTGCGTTTCTCTGAGCTTTACTTTTGCATATAATGTACTCTGTGCTGCCATTCTGTGAGTTGTATGTTAGTATGCAGCAATGTTTTATCAATATGTACACCTCCCTGTAAACCATGTTCAATTCTTGGTTTTATATCCATTTGAAGCATTATTTGTATGAACTCATGTAATGTCTGACGCCTTGGCGCAATAAATTAATAAAATAAAATAAAATAATCTCTCTCTCTCTCTCTCTCTCTCTCTCTCTCTCTCTCTCTCTCTCTCTCTCTCTCTCTCTCTCTCTCTCTCTCTCTCTCTATATATATATATATATATATATATATATATATATATATATATTTGTATATATATATATATATATATATATATATATATATATATATATATATATGTATATATATATATATATATATATATATATATATATATATATATATATATATATATATATATATATATACATATATATATATATATATATATATATATATATATATATATATATATATATATATATATATATATATATATATATATATATATATATATATATATATATATATATGCATATATGTATATATATATATATATATATATATATATATATAATATATATATATATATATATATATATATATATATATATATATATATATATATATATATATATATATATATATATATATATATATATATATATATATATATATATATATATACATATATATACATATATATACATATATATATATATATATATATATATATATATATATATATATATATATATATATATATATATATATATATATATATATGTATATATATATATATATATATATATATATATATATATATATATATATATATATATATATAATATTTGTCCGCTAATATCTTATCTGCTGTATGTGGCTCAACTGGTTAAGGCAGCATTATTTTGTAGCTTGTGATGCAAGTTCGAGGCCCTCTTTGTCCTATAATAATTTCGTGGACTACAGTATTTTTTACTTTCATGGTCCATGCATTTGTTAGCACTACATAGGGCTACCAATTTCAATGGTATTTTCATGTAGCATGCAAGGTTGGCAGGGGTTAGGTCATGACAATCATAAAATTCATACTAAAGTTACGGTATTCTATCTATCTAGACAAATGAGCTAAAGCCGTGCTCCTAAAGCATTCTTAGTTGACATGTGCTACAGGACAACAGATGTCATTACTGTGTCCTCCAAAACATGGTTTTTACTAGAAATAGAAAATGAAAAGAGAAATTAAGTATTTAAAAGTTCCCCGTGACGTAATGGGTCACCCCTGGCTCACTCAACGGTCCAAGTTCAGTTCCTCGTGAAGAGTGCCACTCTTCAGTGGACCTGCTCGTGAAAACGAGTGAAATTGTATTGGTGTCTGTCTTCTGTTAAGACACGCATAATTAGAGGATTGAGTGAATACACCATTGGATAAGAGTAGCCAAAGGAGGAACAGCAACTCCAACTGTAGTGACTAAGGCCCAATTTCTTAAACAGTGTAAACCTAGGATACCAAATTGTTAGTTAGCTAGACACACGCAAGTGAATTTCATAAACGCATCTGACGCGGTTCTGTGTATGACTAGGATCCCGTACTGAATCCTAGTCATACACAGAACCGCGTCAGATGCGTTTATGAAATTCATTTGTGTGTGTCTAGCTAACTAACAATATGGTATCCTAGGTTTACACTGTTTAAGAAAACGGGCCTAAATCTTACTCTTTTGATATTACTCATAAGCTCCATGTCCTCCGTGATTAAATGGGGTGTCATTAGGGGAATATTTGTCAAATTCTTCTCCACTGTGAGGCCAGTTAAAACCATCCACACTTTCTTCCAATTCGTACACGCCACCTAGGGGGAAAAATTATAATTTTAGTATAAAAGAAAACTAAAAAAAAAAAAAAAAAAAAAACTTTCTTAAAAAAAAGAAAAGGAAAGTGGCATATTCAGAATGAAAGAAATTGGACGCCGCTACTTTTAAAAATGTTACTGGACATTCAAACTATTTCATTGATAAGAATTGTTGATGGGAAATTTCTATTACTACTTGCAACTTATTGCATATAATTTGTAAATTAAATTTCCATCAATGCGTTATTATAATTTTTATTTATAAGAGATTGCCAATAATAATAATAATAATAATAATGTTTCGGTTATAATATTAATAATAATAATAATAATAATAATAATAATAATAATAATAATAATAATAATAATAATAATAATAATAACAATAATAATAATAATTGTCGTATAGCTGTTTACTACACTAGACAGATATTATAGCGTGCAAGGTGATAATGGATATGCAAGATTTGCCTAACACTTAGTTTAATTAGTTTGCACTTATTCTACACCTCAATGCCCCCGCCCCCGCCCCCGCTCCCTTAGGATAGATGCTAAATATTCAATCCCTAAAATACTCTGCTGCTCTCTCACTGCTTCTGACTCTTTTTGTATCAACAAGATGGCAGGGTGTGGTATGGCTGGGCACGCCTCCACCAATAGACTTCCAGAGAAAAAGAGTTACAACCAATTACCTATAGTGTTAGGGGCGTGGCTAAAGGAACGCCATTTGGGTACCAGGAGTGCCTATATGTGTAGTTTCAAGTGCACATGTATGTATTTGTGGAGGCTGGCTTTCGGCTCTCGCGAGAACAACACAGAAATTTGTGACATTTCTGACCTCCATCGATCAGGGACGCAGAGGTGTGAGAGACCTTGAGTTGAGCCATAGATCATGTCATCTCTCTGTAAACATACACTTTACCCAGAATTCTACACTGGAAATATCAAGTCACACCACTTGGGCCAGTCAGTCAGTATTTACAGTAGAAAATACCCCACCCCCTCAGATTGCAGTGATAGAAGCTCAAGGGCCGGTATTAGAGAACATTAACCTTACAGCCACAGAGGTATGCAAAGCGCTGATGGATTTAGATGTTCATAAAGCTACAGGTCCCGATGACATATCCCCTCATGTGCTTAAAAAATGCGCAAACACAATATCAGTGGCACTAAGTATCATATTTAAGGAGTCACTGGAGTCGGGGGAGATTCCAAGATGCTGGAAACAAGCAAATGTGATACCTATCTTCAAAAGGGGAAGGAGGGATACGGCTCTGAACTATAGACCAGTTTCCTTGACCAGCATAGTTTGCAAACTTATGGAGAAACTACTAAGGAAACATATCTCTCTTCACTTGGAATCCTTCAACTTTTTGTCAGTGAGGCAACATGGCTTCAGTGAAGGTAGATCAACAGTAACAAACTTATTAGAATTTTATGATGAGGTAAGCCAAATCTTACAGGAAAGAGAGGGCTGGGCAGATTGCATATTCCTAGACTTCCAGAAAGCGTTTGACACTGTTCCACATGGGAGACTTATTAGGAAGCTGCAATCAATGGCTAGAATAGGTGGAATTGTTTTGGAATGGATAAAACCTTACTTAGAAGGAAGGGAACAGAGGGTTAGAGTAAGACACCCAGTGTCTGAATGGAGAAGAGTTAGTAGTGGAGTTCCACAGGGTTCAGTTTTAGGGCCACTTTTGTTCCTTGTATATGTAAATGACCTACTAGAGTCTGTAAATTCATTCATGAATATGTTTGCAGATGATGCAAAGATTGTGAAGAAAGTAAAAAACGAGAACAATGGTAGAGAACTTCAGGAGGATCTAAATAATCTGCATGAGTGGTCAGAAAAGTGGCTAATGAAATTCAATACTTCAAAATGTAAGGTAATGAGAATGGATACAAGTGCAAGAAGGCCCAAGCTTGACTACTCGGTGGCTGGAGTACAACTTCAAGAGACAGAAAATGAGAGAGATCTAGGAGTAAACATACTGGCAGATTTGTCTCCAGAAATATATATAAATGGCATAGTAAGGGCAGCATATGCATTCTTATCAAATGTAAGGGTAGCCATCAGGCACATGGACAAGGAAATGTTCAGAAATATTTATGTAACCTATGTGAGGCCAAAACTCGAATATGCAGCCCCCTTTTGGAATCCACACTTGAAAAAGCACATAGCTAAGCTTGAAAAAGTTCAAAGACATGCCACGAAACTGGTGCCAGAAATACGCAATCTCAGTTATGATGAGAGGCTGAGGGAATTAGACTTACCATCACTCGAAGCTAGAAGAGTGAGGGGGGATATGGTGACAGTCTTTAAATTCCTTCATGGGTATGATAGAGTGGATAGGAATCGATATTTTGATATGGCTGGCTCTAGAACTAGAGGTCATAGTTTGAAGGTTCGTAAGAAAACTTCTTTGCAGGATGTAAGGAAATACTTTTTCAGTGTAAGAGTAGTTGATAATTGGAATTCGCTAAGCGAGGAGGTAGTTAATGCTATCTCAAACAATAGTTTTAAGGACAGGTATGATAAGTATCACTAAGTCTAAAATGGAAGCGATGAGGAGACGGGAAGATACGAGCTTTGGGCTCTTTCCCGTAAACACAATTAGGTAATCACAATTAGGTAATCACATGACATTACATGCGTAATGTCAGGTTACACCTCTTGTGTAAAATTACTTTACGACATAATAATAATAATAATAATAATAATAATAATAATAATAATAATAATAATAATAATAATAATAAAAATAATAATAATAATAATAATGCTAATAATAATAATAATAATAATAATAATAATAATAATAATAATAATAATATTAATAATATTAATAATAATAATATTATTATTGTTATTATTATTATTATTATTATTATTATTATTATTATTATTATTATTATTATTATTATTATCATTAATAATAATAATAATAATAATAATAATAATAATAATAATAATAATAATAATGATAATAATAATAATAATAAAAGTAATGATAATAATAATAATAATAATAATAATAATAATAATAATAATAATAATAATAATAATAATAATAATAATAATGATTATAAAAATAATAACAATAATAATAATAATAGTAATAATAATAATAATGATAATAATAATAATGATAATAATAATAATAATAATAATAATAATAATAATAATAATAATAATAATAATAATAATAATAATAATAATAATAATAATAATAACAATAATAATAAATAAATAAATAAATAGCGATAAATTTCATTGCCGACAGATGTCGGAAAGTGCGTTTCTTGCGAATGTGAAGTAAAAAAATCAATGTTAAAAATGATGTACTTGTCGACATTATTCAGAGAATCTCTCATGGATAAAGATTTGACAATATCCGTTATTTACTGTCTCAGTATTAACTCACGTTGACTTGCTCCATGTTCTGAGTGTGGAAGAACACACGGTTAAGTCTGTTTGTCTGTATGTATGTATGGGTGCGTGCGTACGTCAGTCTGTATGTATGTGTGTATGTATGAATATTTTTAATTTATTTATGGCATCAAAATATGACAGGTATTATATGATTACTAATTCCCATTAGACTAGGGTGGACACACACATATTGGTATATTATACTGTTAAAAAAATAAAAATAAATAAAAAATAAATAAATAAATAAATAAATAAATATATATATATATATATATATATATATATATATATATATATATATATATATATATATATATATATATATATATATATATATATATATATATATAAATATATATATATATATACATATACATACATACATATATATATATATATATATATATATATATATATATATATATATATATATATATATATATATATATATATGAAAGCGTAAATACAATGTCTCCATTCTTACCTTGGGAATAAAACAATATAAAGCTTTGTGTTTGTCGTCTACCAAGAACTGCTTGAAATAATCACCCGCGAAGAGATATTGTCCAAAGTCACTTTGTGGTATCTTCAGTGCTTTGCAAGCGTTTTTGATGGCATCTTTTCTCCGTCTTTGCTCTCTAAACCATGACTTCCAACCACTGTCTAAAGATATTGTTGTGTTTTGTAACAGCAGAGGTTTTTGAATACTGTTATCAATTTCTGATCCCCTTCTCTCATTTGCCGTTACTTCTCTTGCTTGTTCGTGATATACAGTTTTTCCTGCTACTACTGTTTGTGTCTCAGTTTTTCTGTTATATTTAATATCAGCTAAATTCTTTATTTCATTTTCGCTTAGCATAATATTCAGAGATGTTGATGATTCTGTTGTTAAGGAATTTGGTATGTCTCTCTCCCAGACTATATCAGCTTTCGTTGAATTTGATTTTGCACTTCTGGCCACGAAAGAAACTAGTCCTCTTTTTTTTTCTTTTCCAACTGGCTTCACACGAGTTGATTCGTCAGTCTCTTTCGTTATGGAAAACCCAACAGGTGTACTTTCTGAAGAGAGAAAAATAAACAATAAATACATGATAGAAACAAGTAAATTCAGGCAAATTCAAATATTACATGTACTGCACCTTATACTGTATGACCTTAGTAAAAAAAAATCAGTGCTAAGCCGTGCCATATGTCAAAAGACTTATAATTAATGCATGTTTATATGATAATTACTTTCATTAACTGTGACATCTCGGTTTATCTTAAGTCCATGTTGATTTTCCCTGAAAGAAAAAATATAAAAATTACAAAGAAAAAAAATGAAAATAAAAAAAAAATCTATATTTCATACACGATGAGGATGCGGAGAGAAAAGAAATGAAAGGCATAATACGAAGACTAACCCATATTTTGAAAGACAAAGTAACAATTAATATTCAAAATGCTAACCCTCCAACGGGCTTCATCAGGAGCTTCTGATGTGCCCCCTGGAGGGTGAAAATTTTGGAACTTAATGTTTCCTTAATACCTTTCAAATTGTGGACTGATTCTCATATATATATATATATATATATATATATATATATATATATATATATATATATATATATATATATATATATAGTGTGTGTGTGTGTGTGTGTGTGTGTGTGTGTGTGTGTGTGTGTGTGTGTGTGTGTGTGATTACCTAATTGTGATTACCTAATTGTGTTTACGGGAAAGAGCCCAAAGCTCGTATCTTCCCGTCTCCTGATCGCTTCCATTTTAGACTTAGTGATACTTATCATACCTGTCCTTAAAACTATGGATTGAGATAGCATTAACTACCTCCTCGCTTAGCGAATTCCAATTATCAACTACTCTTACACTGAAAAAGTATTTCCTTACATCCTGCAAAGAAGTTTTCTTACCAAGCTTCAAACTATGACCTCTAGTTCTAGAGCCAGCCATATCAAAATATCGATCCCTATCCACTCTATCATAACCATGAAGGAATTTAAAGACTGTCACCATATCCCCCCTCACTCTTCTAGCTTCGAGTGATGGTAAGTCTAATTCCCTCAGCCTCTCATCATAACTGAGATTGCGTATTTCTGGCACCAGTTTCGTGGCATGTCTTTGAACTTTTTCAAGCTTAGCTATGTGCTTTTTCAAGTGCGGATTCCAAAAGGGGGCTGCATATTCGAGTTTTGGCCTCACATAGGTTATATAAATATTTCTGAACATTTCCTTGTCCATGTGCCTGAAGGCTACCCTTATATTTGATAAGAATGCATATGCTGCCCTTACTATGCCATTTATATGTATTTCTGGAGACAAATCTGCCAGTATGTTTACTCCTAGATCTCTCTCATTTTCTGTCTCTTGAAGTTGTACTCCAGCCACCGAGTAGTCAAGCTTGGGCCTTCTTGCACTTGTACCCATTCTCATTACCTTACATTTTGAAGTATTGAATTTCATTAGCCACTTTTCTGACCACTCATGCAGATTATTTAGATCCTCCTGAAGTGTGTGTGTGTGTGTGTGTGTGTGTGTGTGTGTGTGTGTGTGTGTGTGTATGTGTGTGTGTGTGTGTGTGTGTGTGTGTGAAAGCATGAATCATATTTTACCCGACCGGGACTCGAACGTATGGCACATTATTACTATGCCAAGGCACTACCAACTACATCACAGAACGTATAAAAGAGAAGCCAACCTTACAGCTAACTGCTATACTAGAAATGTAAGCATTCTTTCTGAATGCATTTGTGTTCATATTACAGCTTCTCCCAACCTCACTCGTGGCTTCGTTTCGCATTTAATTCGAGTCCCGGTCGGTATATAATATGCTTCATGTATTCACATATGTTAATGTGTTTATTTGGTTATTATCAATGCCTATTTAGATTGGGATTTGAATTAGATGTGAAAATGAAACCACCCCTGAGGTTGGGAGAAGCTGTAATATGAGCACAAAGGCATTCAGAAAGGATGCGTTCATTCCTAGTATAGTAGTTAGCTGTAAGGTTGGCTTCTTTTTTAGACCTTCTGTAGTGTAGTTAGTAGTGCCTTTGCACAGTATGTGTCTTAGGTTCGAGTCCCGGTCGGGGTAAATAAAATTCACACACACACACATATATATAATATTTATATATATATATATATATATATATATATATATATATATATATATATATAATATATATATATATATATATAAATATATATATATATATATATATATATATATATATATATATATATATATATATATATATATATATATTATATATATATATATATATATATATATATATATATATATATATATATATATATATATATATATATATATATATATATATATATATATATATATATATATGTACAGAGAGAGAGAGAGAGAGAGAGAGAGAGAGAGAGAGAGAACAGGAATTAAAGCTCTTCCATTCATAAATAGCTTTAAATGGCTCAATATAAAAAATAAATACATTAAATTGCAATGCAAAAGATGAACACTTACCAAAAAATAAATAGAGCACAACACATGGTCAGCAAGACAAATGCCTTGACTTTGGTCATCTTTGACATTTGATTTCATTATTTACAATTGGAACAGTCTGATTAGAAGTCTTTTTCATTGGCTTCCAAGTTTCTATTGTTTCCTTCTTTTGAACATATTATAATTCTGTAGTTTAAGTAAGAAGTCTTTATCTCAAACTGCAGATGTTTGAATTCTCTATGATGTCATTTTTCTACACAAATCTGCAAAAAATATTGACTCATTCATTATTCACAATCCACAGTGAGAAATGTTATTTTTATTTATCAATGAATTCCAAGTTTATTTTGTTCGTTTTTTAAACATAGTATAGCTGTACAGGTTATGTTAAAAGTGTTTGCCTCAAATTGCAGATGTTTATTCTTTACGTTGTCATTTTTATACACAAATCTGCAAGGCATAATTACTGTTAGCATTCAAAGTTTTTCTTTTTTCAACAGTCATATCTCTATACGGAACTGAAAAACTATGTTTCAGTTAGATTTAAACATGTTTCCTTTCACTGTTTCATACTGATGAAAAAAAAATTTCCAATATCTTTTTTTTTTAAATTTTTATGTGAAACTATTTTCTTCTTTCAGTTTTGCTAATTTTCAAGACAAATCTACAAAAAATCTCTACATTTAAAATTAACTTTTCAGATTAATTTTTCTTAGTACATTTGCTAGAAGTCTATATCGATATATTCTAAGTTATGCAATCGTTAATTGTGTATTTCACTGAATCAGTTTTACAATATTTATTATAACTAAATATTTCATAAGATTTAAAATTAAACATACCACATACTTTGACAGCTAAATACTAGCACTGTTTAACATCAAATTAAATTGTTTTCCCTTAAATATGCAGTGTCCCGAAAGTGTTTTTAGATGATAATTTTAATTCTTAGAATATTTCATACACTTTTTCAGTAAACAAATTCCAATAAATTCCAACAGTTTTACCTTTAATTACATAATATCTGTTCTACTAGATTGTTCGTTTTTTCTCGTAATTTTTCTCCCATATCGACCTTAATCTTCCCAAAAAGCAGCTGAATTAAATTGAAATCAGAATGTTTGCATTCGCTGTTGTCACCCTGGCTCAGCCGGTAGCGTCCGCGACTTTGAGGCGTCAAGTCGAGGGTTCGCGCCCCACCACGGTCCGAGGTTAGCAAGGCATTAACTCAGGGTAACGATTACATCTGCTAAAACAAGTCCTTCGCAAGAAGGTAACCATCCTAGCTCTTGGTAGAAAAGGGAGTCCGAGACGTAAACATGCTTAATGTTTGCATTCACTGTGTCCCATCCGGAATGTTTATCATCCATCAAAGAAATTTCACACAATTTTCTATTACAATTATCCTTCACATCGTTGACAATTCATTCTATGTTTTCATATCACCTTATTCCTGAAAGGAAAACTGTACATTTGAAGAAAAAAAATTAAATACACACACACACTCACACACACACACACACACATATATATATATATATATATATATATATATATATATATATATAAATATATATATATATATATATATATATATATATATATATATATATATATATATATATATATATATATATATATATATATATATATATATAAATATGTGATTACCTAATTGTGTTTACGGGAAAGAGCCCAAAGCTCGTATCTTCCCGTCTCCTCATCGGTTCCATTTTATACTTAGTGATACTTATCATACCTGTCCTTAAAACTATGGATTGAGATAGCATTAACTACCTCCTCGCTCAGCCAATTCCAATTATCAACTACTCTTACACTGAAAAAGTATTTCCTTACATCCTGCAAAGTTTCTTACGAAGCTTCAAACTATGACCTCTAGTTCTAGAGCCAGCCATATCAAAATATCGATCCCTATCCACTCTATCATAACCATGAAGGAATTTAAAGACTGTCACCATATCCCCCCTCACTCTTCTAGCTTCGAGTGATGGTAAGTCTAAGTCCCTCAGCCTCTCATCATAACTGAGATTGCGTATTTCTGGCACCAGTTTCGTGGCATGTCTTTGAACTTTTTCAAGCTTAGCTATGTGCTTTTTCAAGTGCGGATTCCAAAAGGGGGCTGCATATTCGAGTTTTGGCCTCACAGAGGTTACATAAATATTTCTGAACATTTCCTTGTCCATGTGCCTGAAGGCTACCCTTACATTTGATAAGAATGCATATGCTGCCCTTACTATGCCATTAATATATATTTCTGGAGACAAATCTGCCAGTATGTTTACTCCTAGATCTCTCTCATTTTCTGTCTCTTGAAGTTGTACTCCAGCCACCGAGTAGTCAAGCTTGGGCCTTCTTGCACTTGTACCCATTCTCATTACCTTACATTTTGAAGTATTGAATTTCATTAGCCACTTTTCTGACCACTCATGCAGATTATTTAGATCCTCCTGAAGTTCTCTACCATTGTCTCGTTTTTTACTTTCTTCACAATCTTTGAATCATCTGCAAACATATTCATGAATGAATTTACAGACTCTAGTAGGTCATTTACATATACAAGGAACAAAAGTGGCCCTAAAACTGAACCCTGTGGAACTCCACTACTAACTCTTCTCCATTCAGACACTGAGTGTCTTACTCTAACCCTCTGTTCCCTTCCTTCTAAGTAAGTTTTTATCCATTCCAAAACATTTCCACCTATTCTAGCCATTGATTGCAGCTTCCTAATAAGTCTCCCATGTGGAACAGTGTCAAACGCTTTCTGGAAGTCTAGGAATATGCAATCTGCCCAGCCCTCTCTTTCCTGTAAGATTTGGCTTACCTCATCATAAAATTCTAATAAGTTTGTTACTGTTGATCTACCTTCACTGAAGCCATGTTGCCTCACTGACAAAAAGTTGAAGGATTCCAAGTGAAGAGAGATATGTTTCCTTAGTAGTTTCTCCATAACTTTGCAATCTATGCTGGTCAAGG
>JAXCGZ010016993.1:202500-207500 GCA_037179515.1 Halocaridina rubra
GATGTAAGGTGGAATTAGAGGAAGAGAAAGTTCAAGAGAAGGAGGCGACGTAGAATAAACTGTCATTTTAGGAGGAGGAGACGAAGGAAGAGGAGGAGGGGGAGGAGGAGACGAAGCAGGAAGAGGAGGGGGAGGAGGAGGCGGAGGTTATTTTTTGTCATCATTTCCAGTAGTAGTAGTAGTAGTAGTAGTAGTAATAATAATAATAATAATAATAATAATAATAATAATAATAATTAATAATAATAATAATAATAATAATAATAATAATTATTATTATTATTATTATTATTATTATTATTAACAATATAAAACTTCTTCTTTTCAAGTCAATAGCTTCTATCAGGAAGAAAATTTCCCACACAGACAGTTAAATGATTGCGTCTCTAGAGCAATTTTGTGGGTGGGTAGCAAAACTTTAATGACACAATAAATAAAAGAAGCAACACCATGAAAACGGAGAGAAACACGAGAAAAATACAGAACAAATACCTCGTAAGAAGATGATTTACGGAATCCTGAAAAAAAAAATACCATCCAAAAGTATAGAAATGAAGCAAGCCTTTATTTATTTTTTCTTTTAGATTTCAAGGTAGCCTCGCGTGCAAGACCACGTTGTTTCAGTTCATGGATGCGGTATAGCCAAAAGAAAGCATGGATATCATTTTAAGATTTTACAAATTTAAAGCTCTGTATGGTTACAGAGCGTCTGTGGATAAAGCAAACGTCTGAAAAAGCCGCCAGGGGATTAACATTAATAAACTAAATGTCTAAGTCCGACTTGACCAGGTGAGATTGGAGCAGTACGAAACCACTTTAGTAGAGGAAGGTAGCTTCAGTCGATGATGTTCTTCCTAAACAGCCTAACCGAACAGCCCCGAGTCCCTAAAGAAGGCCACAGCCGATCACGGCATTTCCACAGAGTTCTCATGGAATATATGTAGAGTTGTTGGCATATGTGGTTTTGTGCGGTGCTGTCCTCAATAATGTGTTTGATTGTTTGAGGAGATGCGTTACATCCTGGACAGGCATCATAAATTGAGTCATCCAGCCTCGTCTTATAGCTCAGAAAAGCTGGGGATTCCCATACCGCAACCTGGCCAGGTGGGCTCATCTTCAAGAGGAAGAGATCCTATCTAAAATAACACAGTCTGGTGGTAAGGCCTATACGGATGGGTACATTTCTAACGCTTCGGCTTCCAGGGTTCCTGCTAATCAAAGTGTTCCAAAAGTGAGGAATTTGCTTGGGCATCACAACCCGTCAAAGTTTCACCAATATTAATGTGTATATATACTATAGCGCATAGTATGAAATACGAGTATCAATATAATGGCAGAAAAGCAGAACACTTTATGTCTCTATCCTGAATGGATTTAATGAATGAGCTCTCTCGAGTAAATTATTGCCCCATTTTATGATTTACGATAAGCCTTTTCAGTATACGAACTAATCCGGTACCTGAAGGCCACAAATTAATCTGGGTACAGCTGTGGTGTTCCATATTTCCATAAACACTGACAAACCGTTCGATCAATTGAGTACATTAATCAATTATAACTAAACCTTTCGTTGCTATTTCTAAGATAGTGTATAATTACAGCTTCAAGATATATACAATTCCTTTATATCTATTGAAATTAATTTATAATTTAGTAAAGTCATTAACTTTTGTTGACACTCCAAATGTTTATCCATTCATAGGTATAAACAGATGTATGCTTTCCTTAGGGGACCGCCATAGCGTAGCGGTAGAATGCTCGACCCAAGAGGTGACGGACACGCATTCGAGCCCACAGCGGGGTGAAAGGAAGGACATCCAGCCTTAATGAGGACTAATAATGACTCATAAGAAGTAAAGAAAAAATACGTCGTCTATACTCGGTATGTACAGGTATAGGTTAGGTTAGGGTTAGGTCTGGGTAAGTTTTGTTGGGTTAAGTTTAGGTCAAGATTAGGTTAGCTTACGAATAACTAAAGCAACTTTAGGATGAAAAGAAAAGGGCAATGGCGTACTTTATGTGGAAGTCCCTGTGAACTTAGCAAGTTTAATGAGTAAAATATCAGGTGTTGGGATTCATAATTAAAAAGAAGGAAAGTTTTGGACTCTTTATAAAAAGTCATTACTTCAACAAACGCTTTATCATTCCAACCAAAAAGTTTTCGAAAAAATGAGTAAGCAACGAATAACGACATCAAGAATTTAACTGTAAATGGAAGCAATGTAAATTTCAGCTGTAAGTATGCCATGTAAATACGCTTTCACAAAGAAGAAAATCATTGAAGTCTCTCTGATTACATTTTCCAGTTGAACTTGAGGCTTTCTATTGATTTTACTGCATAAGTACAAACGCCAAGCAACAAGAGGTATTGTACACACATTCACATGAACACACACACACACACACACACATACACATGGAGAGAGAGAGAGAGAGAGAGAGAGAGAGAGAGAGAGAGAGAGAGAGAGAGAGAGAGAGAGAGAGAAAAAAAAATTCAGACTAAGATTTTATCAAGTAACGACGATCAATGGGAAAGGTTAGGTCAGATGACTTGCCTTATAAATATGAATAACCCTAGACGCTAGAGCACCCTTAAGGGGGGTACAGACGATCATTATTACTGTCAGTAAAAATACTGACACTATTCTGTTGGTGTGAACTACTACGTCCATATGATGGACACACCGACAGTAATAATGACAGTACAGGGAAATACTGTCAGTAATATTGATCGTCTGTTTAGCCCTTTAGGTTACTACAAGACTACATTTATTTTTAAGAATATTTGAAACATTTATAGAAACAGAAAGTGAATGTATATATATATATATATATATATATATATATATATATATATATATATATATATATATATATATATATATATATATATATATATATATATATATATATATATATATATATATATATATATATATATATATATATATATATATATATATATATATATATATATATAGAGAGAGAGAGAGAGAGAGAGAGAGAGAGAGAGAGAGAGAGAACTTCGACAAAGAATTTGTAAAGCAACACTGAAGACACTCAAACATTTCTAGATGTAGTACTTAATGCTACGTAACATTCAGACGAGGTGGAACAAAACCAGGATACCACCCAAGGGGTTTCGCGTCCTACTTACATAGGCAGTTTTCATGAACAAACGAGGCAGTAGTAACGTACCTTGTGTGATGTAGCCTCAGTCAAGTTAGCAGTCTCAATGACTATACCATCAGTATCTGCATGAAATAATCCTTTATACTGTTAACTCCTTAATAAGATCTTCTTGGTACTGGAGACATCCAGAACATATACAAAATACCTACCAACTGCACAGCTCATCTGAATGGGGGTGATCATTATTGTCAGGGGTACAGACAATTGCCCCTGAAGACAATTACCTTTAGAACGAATACCAGTAGGTCAATAGCCTCTAACTCTTAATGCAAAAACGGACTATTGTCCCATAATATTATACAAGTGTTAGGTTGTGTAAGGTTACGTTAGGCTATGTGTGCAATCTAATGAAATATAAAGTATATATTAAGAAATAGGAATCGCATTCCATAGGCAACCATTATAGAATACTAAAGGGGAGTTGTCCTGGGGAAGTTGTACTAAGGGGCAATCGTCCTAAATGATAATTGTCCTTGGGGCAATTGTCCTATGGAGCAATTGACCAAAGGGGTCAATGGTCCTACTTTTATTATAAGAAATGTAGCTTCATATTTCAACTCAAAAGTACCTTATGTAAATCTGAAGCTTCATGACCTCAATGACTCAGTGTACTCAGTTATGGACGCTTGTTCTATGGGTCCCAGCTTTGAATAATTACAGTAGGAGGTAAAAATCTGAAATTACTTAAATGCATGATAACATTCTAAAGTTCTGTTCACAAACCTCGGTTATAAATGATTAGGAAAATTAAATGTAAATGCTTGACTATGGTGGGTTTGAGACTAGCAAAGAATTTAATTAAAGAGTTGAAAGGTCAGCAGTGCCCTCTGTGGCTAAATGCTCTAAGTGTGGACTCCTGTTCAACAGGTTCCTAGGTCTATTCCAAACAAGAAAAAGGTAAAACTTTTGAGCACTAACAACAGCAGCAATAATATAAACAGTAACAACAACCACAACAATACTACTACTACTACTGCTACTACTACTACTACTACTACTACTACTAATAATAATGCCATGCACATTACAACTGCACCAGCTACTTGTAGATGAGATCGTGAAAAAACGCCCTCAAAAGACACAGTGACTCGCAGCTTCCTTCCTTTCCATTGTTGGGGAGGAAAGCGTGAGGCCAACGAACTTGGCTTCCATTGTGCTTATATAAGGGCTCACAAATACATTGCCTGAGGATAATTAGCGTTCGTTTTATTATAACGAGGGATAAATGACCTGATAAGAGTTTGGCTCACACACGCACACACACACATTCATATTAACTTCCTTGCTCTGATTGATTATGGACAGGTCTGCCAAACTAAAGTCCAGAGTTCGATTCTGCCTCGTTCTGTGGCGCAAAATTATATTAACTTAAGTCACGTCTAAGAAACTGAAGTTTCAAAAGTGGTTTATGTTGCCAACTCAACATGATTAATGAGTACATCAACGAGACTCCGAGCACATGTCTGAGAATCTATCTCATGCTATGAACAAGAGCAATATCTTCCTTAGGCTGTATGGGGAGTGACTGAGTCAAAGCAATTTACCTTGACACTTTGCGGGAAGAAAATACAGAGGCGGGGATTTCCAGTCCCCTCGCTCTGCCCCACCCATCTAGTCGACTTATACAACAAGCAGGGAAGACGTAATCTTGTCCCCTTTACCTTGTGAATAAACAAGTTTATACCTATAAAAGAGAGAGGGAAATATCAGTGGTGAATGTACATATTCATGCTCCGCCCCATGTTATCGACTTTTGCAAAGTTGGGGAACACGAAGGAGGCATTCTTATTCTACCTCGAAGCAAGAAA
>JAXCGZ010016993.1:212500-232500 GCA_037179515.1 Halocaridina rubra
AAAATAATTTTGTATAAAGTAAGCGCCAATTCCTCAACCAAAGAATTATTTTATTCTGATTTCACTAACAATGTTTATTGTGCTGTATTTGCATAATTTCCAGCTGTTGGTGTTGGTTAAAGCGGTTATACATTTTGCTTTTATATTGCATTTACAAGAATCCAATTGGAAGGCAAGATGAGAGAGGCCTCGCAGCAAATTGCTGGAGCTAGGGAACAAATACATCCTACAGAAAGTCGATTCATTTTATTCTCTCTTCCCAGCCTCACTCGTGGTACTAATGATTGTAAAAGGGGATGTAATTTTTTATTGTCTGTTGCTAATTTCTTACCCTCTCAGGCAAAAGGATTACCTTATATGGGTGTTCTTAGTAATAGCTACTCTTCATTACCAACGTAACTTTGTAAACCTGAGGAAAAACTGGAAAGAACTTGCACATACTGTCAATTCTTGGGAACAATGCTGTGTTGCTTTACTTTTACTGAAGTAACAACCTACAGAGTTCTTGGAATACGAATATTATATATATATATATATATATATATATATATATATATATATATATATATATATATATATATAGAGAGAGAGAGAGAGAGAGAGAGAGAGAGAGAGAGAGAGAGAGAGAGAGAGAGAGAGAGAGAGAGAGAGAGAGAGATAAAAAGAGAGAGAGAGAACTCAACATTCACATAATTAATAAGGTATACATAAATTACTGTAAATAAAACACAGTTACTTGAAAAGTATCATTATATATTATTTGGTCTTCTGTTACATTTTCTTGTCTTTTTTATACAGTGATTTACACAATGTCTGAGTACGAGCGGAACAGAAACGAGAAAAATATATTAAAAATGCGATGCAGATGAATGATTTGATGAATGAATGAAGAATAATGACAAAGATAGAGAAACTGAGAAACTTATCTCTATGTATATAAATAAGATGACGAAAGAAAAGAAGAAGAAGAAGAAGAAGAAGAAAAACAAAGGAGAATATCTTTCTCAACTATCAACATAAAAAAAAACCCAGACTTCTTTACCTATCAATTACAAAACAATTACAGTTCGTGAAATTTAGACACCGATCATTCTATATTCTTTGTCACTGTGCATCAATAATAATAATAATAATAATAGTAATAATAATAATAATAATAATAATAATAATAATAATAATAATAATAATAATAATAATAATAATAATAATAATAATAATAATAATAATGTATCATTTTATGAATTAAAATTAGTCCTCATTCGAATGGATAATACTGTGATACAAAATTGTAAGGGATATCGAAAAAATGAGAGAGAGAGAGAGAGAGAGAGAGAGAGAGGAGAGGAGAGAGAGAGAGAGAGAGAGAGAGAGAGAGAGAGAGAGAGAGAGAGAGAGAGAGAGAGAGAGAGAGAGAGAGAGGTTTTACTTAAAAAAAAGGAAGCTTTCACTTGCATAGTCTCAGTTGTTTTGGGGATATTCGAAACACGCAGATAAACAATATAATAATAATGATAATGTTTGAAACCTTGCATATGTGATCTGAATAGGTTATGAAAGCAGAAAACTCGCCGAATCAGGTGTAGCGTGCAATAGATTTAACAAAGAAGCTTATATGTCATCCCTGGTCCGTACCTGAAGTGGCATCTAAATGGCTTATAAATAGCTAATGATATCAATAATTTCTCCTTGCATGTAGGCAACGACTTCAGAGAGACATATGACGGTAATTTCGGTAATAATTTGACACAAACTCGGCAAAGGAAACATACATTCAGCCTAGTATTACAAAGCATTTGAGTTACAAAGAAACTTCATAATACGGTATTCAGTTCTCATATCACTGTGTTTTGTCTACTAAATGAAATGCTAAATTTTAATTGGGTGGTCGTTAAGGGGACAGAGTTCTCAGCCAATCACAGTGAATGAACTGGAAGCATTGGAGTTTAGTCCCACCCATGACACGGCAGGCGAATATCTTAATTGGATGGCTAAGAGAAGGGAGCACGCAGGGAAACGCAGAAAATGAACTGGGAATATTGGATCAAAATTCAATTGGGTGGTTGTCGAGTTTACGAATATCATAGAAGTTATTTATTCATATGAGAGCATTGGGTTCAGTTCTTCAACAAAATAAAGAGTATTTGGGATTTTGTAAAGAATAAGTCAATCTTGGGTACTCTATGATTTACAAGGCAAGTCAACAAACCTAGCTTAACCTAACCTAACCTAATCCAACCAAACCTAAGATAACCTAACAATTTACAGGGCTAATTAAATTATGGGGGTTAATCATCTATACAAGATCAAATATTTAACATGTTTAAATTAATTCTTCAAATAAAGATTCATGTTTCTTATTAATGGTCATGGAATTCAAGGTTACCATCCATTGGGGAGAACATGGCTGGAACCTTGATTAAATTCATCATCATTTTTTGTTTAATCACAAAAGACTCAAGACTCGAAGACTGATTTTACCAGAGAATCTAGACGAGTTTTGAGACTTATTTTAAAGCAATGGAAGGAAATTATATTATATCTACGATAAGGCCGAAGTGAGGAAATTTTCTCTGATCAAGAAATTATAATCTGAGGAGAAATGTCTCTGCATTACATATAAGTATGTGCGTTGACTCGGCCACCTCCCTTACAGGGGGGAATGTGGTCTGCATATGCATACATATGCATTTACATACTCAAAAAAGACATTAAATTAAGCATACGAAACATATTTCTTTACATCTGTTAAATATTTTCTCTTCAAACAGTTAATAAAGTAAATATTATATCATTTTATTGGTGCTGTATGGTAGAGTAACAAAAAATTCCAGTCTAACTAGGAGAAAGTAGGTAAAAATTCAGCAAAATAAAAAATAAAACACTTTTATCTGAATTATACACATGGCATTTTCTGTCAACAGTCCCAAGCCACGACTTTGAGTACTTCAAAGTCTGCAGCTATATATTTGATTTTGAAAGAGAGTTTAATACTTTTTATAACAATTTTCATTCATTCATCAGTAACTTTAAATTTCACTTATAATTTAAACAAAGTATTTAGTCCCTCAGGGTTTCTAGAAAATGAGAAATCGATAAATATATTATTATCCCTTATGTAACAGTGGTCCATATGATTCATTAAATATTTTAATTCTAAAAAAAATCTGTTCTAGGATCATGAGTACGTACTTAAAAACAAGATGAAGCTTCCTAGTTTAAAATAATAATGATGGTTATTATTTACTGCAACAGTTACGAAAAAATAATTACTTATGAAAAAGTAAATATATATTTGTTTCTATTCAAACAGCACAGACGACGGTAACTACAACGGTATGTAGAGGATTCATTCATATAAAAATATTCGTGTATATAGAAAAAAGAAACTATTCAAGTTGAGAGAGAGAGACAGTAGACGAAGGCTGTGATATATATATATATATATATATATATATATATATATATATATATATATATATATATATAATATATATATATATATATATATATATGATTACATTGACTTCTAAGGAAAAGGAAACATTTAAGTTAGTACGACCGATTATTAAAAATATTGATCACAACCAGAGCTCTGTGATCATAATTTTTTAAACACGAAAGAACTCGCCAAGTCAATTGTTTCCATTGCTTTTGAGGTCAATATAACCATATTGATTTCTGCAAAGTATTTCTTTTGGTATATATATATATATATATATATATATATATATATATATATATATATATATATATATATATATATATATATATATATATATATATATATATATATATATATATAGAGAGAGAGAGAGAGAGAGAGAGAGAGAGAGAGAGAGAGAATATATTGAAGTACAGGAATATGAAGAAAATGAACCTGATAATGCTAATAAAAATATATCTAAAATGACGAATGAATGAGAAAAACAAGAACATATACACCAACAGACAAGCGCCAGTCCGGTCCTTGAAAAAAAGACAGGAAACCAAGAAGACAAAAAAAAAAAAAAAATATCTAGCCAACAAACGATTGTTTAAAAAATATCTTGAGAATCATAATAATTATAATCATTTATGACTAATCATAACTCTTGACATTTATATATAAAAGACATTGTTAACATGTTATACTTATTTCTTATTATATGTTTTTCTTTATATTCGTCCATGATGGTGATAAAAAGTGACAAAATTATTTCCATTTTCTTTTAATACTAAATGCAGGAATTTAGGTATTTTCGGGGGTGGGGGCGGGAGGGACAGACAGTATATGTAGAGGTCTATAGGGGCGAAATATAAAGCGTTTGGCCAATTCTATCAACACGAGCCATTTTGCATCGATTAAACAGTCAAGTTAAAAAAAAAAAGTTTTTGCAGCTAATTTTCTAAACAAATGCTTGAATTTCTTTTCTGTTTTCGAAGGCAAAAAATAATAATAATAATAATAAATATCGTAAAATACAACAAATGATCATATATTTCCCGACTAATTTTCATGTCAATTACGTAAAATTATTTGTGAAGACACAAAAATGCAGCACAATGCTTTTCGTTAGGTTAAAACTGACAGGGCTTGAAGGAGAGCTATCGATGCAAAATGGTGTCTTGTGGCCAGGTTGGCCTGACATGAACATATGAGGTGAGGGGAGATGGATAAAAGAGAGGAAGAAAATACAATTTTCATAATAAATATTGAGTAAAAAATAATCTAAATTTATAATAACCCAACGTCTCTTAAACTATACAATAAAACAGGGGTTGGTTAATTAATTTTCGCAATAAATACTCGATGCGGCAATGCCCATCCTTGGAGTCAGTGTCAACAGACTGGTCACCTCTACATTATTATGCAAGAAAAATAAGTAATCATTCAGGACTTGCCCAATCGAGACATATGACAATTGGCCAGTGGATCGTTAATTTCCTTAAACAGTTCTCTATACACACAAGGATTATTTTGTGTGGAAGTGTACGAAAAAATGACCCTTCTGGTAACACTGCCTCAAAAGGCAGTGTTACCACATACTACAACTTTATTTAACATGATCCCAATATGACCAAATAAACACATCATTATATACGAAAACATGAAACATGTTTTGCCCCTGGGCGGGATTCGAACCTATGACACACAATCAGTGCGCCGACATGCTAGCAACTGTACCATCGATAGTACGATTGGAAGCGCCTTGGCACAAAGATTATGAGTCCTAGGTTCGAATCCCGACAAAGAGCAAAATTTGTGTCATGTACTTAATGTTTAGTTTTTTTTTTTTAATCTTTTTGATTGTATGCGCGTCATTTACGGACAGGTGTATAACAGGTAATGGGAGGAAAGGAATCTTTCCATTTTTTTTCCTTTCAAAGGCGTTGTGTCTTGTCACATTAGCGCTGCTTCCACTTTCAAACTATTTTATTTTTTTTTATTTTTTTTTTGGTCGCAAGGTTTTCATGGTCTTATACACTAAAAAATGCGACAGACTCTTATTATAATTTTGGGTGAAGACAAGTAAAAAAAATCACGTTAGATACTTAAATGTATAACGTGTTACATATCCATAATATTTCCACTTATGATACACTCGAAGACGGATTCAAATATGACCAATTAGATACTACTGAAAAGCTCGGTTATTATCGCATAAAAATTAGCTGATATTTTGAGGTTTTTCTCTCTTAATATAATCACTATGTTGAGAGTGGAATTATCGCTAGTGTGACGTGGCTTTCAGGGATAAGGGGGGTTCGTGTAGGGGCGGTGGTGGGTCGGGCCGGGGAGGAAGGAAACATTTTGATTGAAGATGACGACGAAGACAACAACTAGAATGATGATGAAGAGATGAATTTATACGGTTGATTGTTTTGTTCTTCGAATGGAGGCACCGTCCTAGCCCTTACTTGAAAAGGGAGTCCATGACGTAAAACCGGATCATCATCCTTGTTTTGTGTTGGAATCCAGCCACTGGGGGAACCAGCCAGCTCAGCTCGGTGACGACCCCAAGCCCGGGTCAACGGATAGAGTTAAGAGTCAGAATGGGCATACGATGTAAAACTCTCATCCCAAACCAACACTAGTCTTCGAGAAGCTGGCGAGAAACAGCGACCCTCACGTGACTAAAGAAAAAGTTTGTTGAAGACGATGGTTTCGTTATTGGCTTCATTCTTGTATTTTTTCCTTTTCTTCTAGCGAACTTGGAATTAGAAATGTATTTCGAAATTTAAATTATTTATCAAACTGCATTTTATTTACTCTGAAGACGGGAGTACTCTAATGAACGTTGATTGCTTGCTTGCTTACATGCGAGAGAGAGAGAGAGAGAGAGAGAGAGAGAGAGAGAGAGAAGAGAGAGAGAGAGGGAGAGAGAGAGAGAGAGAGAGGAGAGAGAGAGAGAGAGAGAGAGGAGAGAGAGAGAGAGAGAGAGAGAGAAAGAAATATTCTCTTATTTTAGGTGAGGAATTTTCTTGGTTTGAGAGAGAGAGAGAGAGAGAGAGAGAGAGAGAGAGAGAGAGAGAGAGAGAGAGAGAGAGAGAGAGAGAGAGAGAGAGATTATTCTCTTATATGAGGTGAAAAACTATTTTTTTTTATTTGGGGTTAGTTTTTTTCTGATCGTACCTTTTACAATGCTGCGTCACTGATGATTAATCTTTAGAGATGCACACTAACGAATAAACAACACAAAAGCAAGCAATAATGATCTATTGGAGTGTTAACTTAGATAAATTGGATTAAAATCTACGAATGGCGGCAGCTTTTAAAAACACATAATTTTGGTCATTTTCTTAAACATATACGTTTACTAGTACAAAGAATTTGATCCTTTTTTCGTAAATGTAACTCACTGTAAATCACTCAAGCTTATAATTTCTTTACCCATTTACTTAATTTTTTGTTTTTGAGTCTGTTTCTATTGTTGAGAACAATGCAAATACTACTTTATTTACGCTTAATTTACACATCAAATAGTCTGTTTTTCCAAGATAGATTTACAATGGTAACGAGTAATACTAATGAACAAATGACGAATCTAAGACATCAATTAACAATAATAATAATTATCAATTTAAAATTTATTCACTGTTGGATGATATTAATATACTGTGAAATGATAATATTTCTTCGTTATGCGAGATGGCTTTGATACCAAATTTCCTTTGACTGTGTTTTATATTCCATATTCTTTCATTTATCTTATTTCTTTTTTTAATCTGACAAGGGGTGCAAAGAATGAAAGATGTTGAATGATAATTATAGATTATTAGTCCATTAGAGTAATAAATGGATTTTCTTTTTATCAAGACGGTCAGGTCAAGAGAAGGGCAACACGTAAATTGGGCCCCAGAAGCAGTTAAAACATGACGGTCTTCAAAAGTGCGTATTAAATGTGTGATCGTGTTTGTAGGTATATGATAATTTTTATATCTGTTATTTGCTATGTCACTATTACGTCACTATCGCTTAAATCACAACCTCATTTTATTTAAACTTTAAATAATTCTTTTAAAGTTTATATATATTTCTTTTAGGAGAATCTTCATTCACACTCAAGGTATCTCTGAGCTCTTCTTTCACAGCAAAAGAAAAAAAAATATAAATTATATTTCTTAAGAGAATCATCTCGGTTTTATGTTTGTATGGATTCGTTCAATACACGCAACAATGTATGAAGTTTTTGTCAAGTTCTGTAAGCGTATGATAACTGACAACAGTTTCCACAATTCTTCTAAAGTTAACGCCTAACAACACTCTAAATCAGCGAAGAAAAATAAATAAAATAAAACTCTTTGGTGAAAATCGCAAATCACAAGTAGGATCTTTCATTGCGTCCTTAAGCGAACAATTATTATTATCATTAGTAGTCTCCCACACAGAAAAAAATGTCGTAACTTCGAAGGTCCAGGTTTAATCAAACGCGTTGTCACATATTCTTTTCAATAAAACTTGGTCTAAAACTCGAAACGGACAAGATAAAAAGTTCTACTTCTTATTTCTGTATCCTCAGTCATAGGTAACGACAAGCTGGAAAAGACAAGTTTTAACAAGGAAAAGTTCAATCTGTATTTTTTAAAAAATATTACGACTATGACGGCAAGTCATTTAGTTTTCTTTCGCCTCAGTATTCTGGTTTCCTGAACAGCTGCCACTAAAGTTTTCACTGCCTCTTCGTGACCCTCAAAGCTGTCAGCTTTTCTGAGTGTTCCATGTCTAACCGTCCCTTCAGAGAGTCCACCACTATCGCCTTTTCTCATGGAGCTCTTACGAGCCTCTGAGGGCAGGGCATCAAGGGAGTTCTGTTTTTTAAAGACTGGCCGGGAGTGACGGGAGTCATCCCTGAATAGCTGTCCACCATGATCACTCGATATTGGCACATTCTCATAAATGTTTTCTTTCTTGGAGGACGCCTTTCGCGGCACAGTTGCTACAGCATAGATAGTCTCCATATCCTTCCGGCCAGGTGATTTGCGACTGGGACCCCCCAGCTGCTCAGCGTGTATTATGGCTTTGACTTCCCCTAGGCTGAACTCCCCTGAGCGTCCCTGACCCCCTAGTGGCACTCTGGGCACTGGGACTGCTTTTGGTGTCCTAATGCCAGCTTCACGTTCAGCAGAGCGAGCACGCCCTAGAGAACTCTCACGAGAGCGACAGGCGGCAGCCACGGCCCTTGCCTGTGCTTCTCGGAATTCATCCAAGCGCTCGACACTTATGCGACCAGCAGTGTCTGCTTCACCACTAACAGCACGGACCGAGCCCAGTCCTGAATACAGCTTCTCAGCAGCTCTCAAGAGCGTGTTATCACAGGCAGACTTTGGCCTTTCTGGAACTGCCGATGCATCGAAGACTGCTGCTGCGAGGTCTAAGTAGTGGTCAGCTTGGTGATCTGGCATAATTTTAGATCTGGACAGTCTGTGGACGACGCGACCAACAGCTCCGCGCTCTCTAGATGACGCTCGACCCTCGTCGGCATCGCTTTCATAATCATGTTTCTTCTTGTCATCGCGCAAGCGGACTTTCTCTAGTAACTGCATGAAGACCCCCTTTTTGACTTCTTCTACATCGCTGCCTTCTGAGCCCCGACGCTGGTTAAGTCTCAGAGAGGAGGTGGAGGAGACCATTTCGCTTTCACTCTCACAACCACGATGACGTTCCCACACCAACGAGTCGCCTTCGCTGTTTTGTCGTTTGCGTCGCACAGCCCTGTCTGGTTTACGGACCTCCATATATGAGCCACCTAAGACTGAGGAGGCCAATGTGGAGGCCATTGAGGATGCAGGGGACACTGGCCCTCGGTATTTGTCAACCTCTCTAGTGGGGGGGCCCGGATCTGCCCGGCCGGAGCCCGGCCCTGGAGAGAAGCCTGAAACACAAGCCTGTCAATTGGGCGTCAGTTGGCGCCGCTCTATCTACAGGGAAGGTGAAGGGTTTTAAGGAAAGAGGATTTAGGTAGGAAAAGAGATCTCCAACCATCGTCTCTCAAGTGTCTGAAATATCTAGTTAGATGATTTATAAAAGAAAAGTTACTTAATAAATTAAGCAATATTCTATGTGTGAGCTGAAACAATTCCTGTGGAAGTGTAAACAAATATATACTGAAGTTTAACTCCACAGTTTTATCGCTGCATATCCTGTAGATGTTAAACTAAATTGAAGTTTATAAAGGTTATTATAACAATCTAGCCACTTAACAATATGATGAGCCCAAAATGTTGCTTTAAAAATGGCAAAAATATCTGTATGGTATAAAATCCTTATGAGAAACTCATTAAGTATTTTGGCTATGCAATTTCTAAACCTGGAATATTTGCCAATTAATTATAAGAAACAGGGATATTACCAAATGTGTGAGCTGTAGAACCTGGGATAAAATTTCTATTGCAGTTTGCTCACTGATTCTATAACTTAAACTTGTGATAAAGAGCAGATTCTATACCAAATCTCAGTGATAATATCTATCATCATATGACTAGATCTGATGTATATTGAATATATTGCCTAATCATCGAGAATTCACTGAAAAAGTGTTAAAATATATTCACAGTAAGCTTAAGACAGGTAATTATGAACGCCAAGAGATGTCAATACCGTCTTATGTATATTAATATGTACCAACATATATATTTTCTAAGATAAAAGGTACACCCTTTAGCATCAAATTATTACGTATTTGTTTTCATACTCATCTAATATTAATGATTAAATAAATTTTCTCTTGGTTATATGTCATCCACTTATGTGCACAATACTTAAACTTGTTACACACCAAGCTTATAAGAATGACCTAAACATCTAAAAACGACAGCAAACTCTTAACTGCACAATTTTGGTTATATCCTTCATACTCAGATAAATAATCCATGCACTTATCATTCTTAATCGACTGTATAATTAATTAAGGAGAGCTCACTATACAGATATTAATGATTATTGTTTGAATTATACTTGATAAAGTGCTGCGACTAATAAACAATTATCGCTTATATCAAATGGAAGTTAAACAATCCATTGTACATACACATGTAAGCATAAATTCAATTCCATTCATACTGAGAGCTTAAAAATCTAGATTTAAATATAATTCTAGATGATACCCCTAAAATTGAGAAGATAGGGAATATATTTTCTATAAAGAAGTGTAAATCCTACCACGACACAAATTCGCTCTATACTGTAAGATCTAAAATGAACACATATTCTTAACTATCCTCTACATAGTCAACTCTAACAATGAACACCAATTGCTTAAACATATAGGAGCAAAAAGTGGATAACTTATAGAGATATTACTACACACACTAGTCATGCAATCTGAACACTTAACAAGTAATTTATAAGTATTACGTGGTATACAAAAGTAAGATAGGAAGAAATGCAGTCTTTCTGTCCATGTAAAGAGCTTTTTGCTAGTACTTAAAAAACATGCTGGTATTGTATCATGACTAATGAATCCACTGCTACGTAAGGTAGGTAATTAATCAGCCTATTGCCCTAGCTTAAGTAACATGACTTGAAAACTGCACCGGAGTTCACATACAATGGCCACAATCTCTCTTGTAAGGGGGTGGCCGAGTCAAAGCACACACATTCATCAGAAGCCAAACATACCTCAATTACACTTCTTAGCTCTTTAGAGATAAAGGGTTACTACAGTTTCCCCCATGTGCCTGCTTAGGTCACCCACAGGGTAAATGAGCAAGGATCTTTCACAGTGAGGAACGACAGCAGCAGCTGGCTCAAGCTAATTATAATTCACGCAACGCATATTATACTGTGATAAAAATCTTGAATGCAAAAACTCTATTGACTCAAACACTGTCAAGATACTCACTTGCTGACTAACTACTCTTCAGTATTTACATATGTAAATTTCAAGGCTGCAGCATGAAGTTAACATACTAATATACGTGTGCACATACAAATACGATGGATACAATCTCCCTTGTAAGGGGTGCCTGTGTTAAAGCACATTCATTACATCATCCAAACACCCATCACTCACTCTTCTTAGCTTATTGTGAGTGAATATCTTTAACGCCTCTTGTCAAATTGGATTCAAGTAAATTAAAAACCATATACTTTTTTTCAATTTCTCACTTAGAATATTAAGACAGTGCCCTTGCAATGTCTTTTTGCAAAGCATACGTTCTCACAAGCTATCTAATATTTCTCTAAGAGAAGACATGACGACTATCTTTGTAGGAGCAGTCGACGCAGAATATCCATCATAACTTTTATTTCCAAATTTCAGTCTGTTAAATAATCATCATTAGCTTGATAAAAAGGCAATAACAGATTCAATGATGCGGATTAATATGCTGCATGAAAGTCAGAGCCTCACTAAAACACTTTTCCCTCAGGATTCTAAAACCATACACATTTATCATTTTACACCATATACTCTCACACTTTTGTCATTAGGTCTTCCATTAGGTATAGTGATCATCCAAATCATACAGTACTAATTTCAGCCCTCTCAGTAATGTCAGTATGACCAAATTCAGCAATACACCATCAGCATCAAGCGTGAGAAAACTCACCATGCGTATGATCACTCTCCTGGTCTTCGTCATGATCGGGTGTTCTACGGGTGTGAGGTGGATCTGGGGGCTTCGGAATTCCCCCAATCAGCACACTAGAGCCTGTGGGCACCATACCAGATTCATCCACGCCTCCACTACCACGGATAGCACCGTCTGCACACCCCCGACCCTCCGCCCTGAAGGTAGTGGACAATGTGAAGGGTGCTGAAGAAACTGAGGGTATTGGGGTACTAATAAGGGAACACTCATATAGGGGATGCTGGTGACATTAAAAGAGATAGTATCTTTATTGGCTAAGACAGCGAAAGAGGCTTAAGATATGAGGGAGATGGCACTCTTAAGCATGGAGTGGCTGAGTAGATGTTACAAGGTAGCATTCTACTTCAGACAGAGAAAGTTTGATATCAAGTTCTGGAGAACCGTTCAGGGAAATTGTCAAGTCAGAAGTCATCGTTTCTTCCTTTAATAATACTCTACTATATTAGCATCACTGTAGTCTTTGAATAAAAAATTATATGTTTGAAAAAAGGGACAGTATTCTCAATGAACTTGAAAGTAAAGACTTGAGAAACAAGAGAATATTTGCGTATGGAGGAGCAATTTAACAGATCTGTTAGAAAAAAGAAAAGAAAACAAACCACCATACTTCAACTCAGAAATAAAAAACTATAAAAAGTCACATACACCAAATGAAAGATACACGAAAAAGTAATGCTGCAAAATAAAAGTCAATAATACCAAGAAGGAGAGAAATGCATTTAAAAACTGAATGCTGTTGAACAATTTTGACTTAAAGAACTGAGCAGATACCACGACTCAAAAAAAAAAAAAAAAAAAAAAAAAAAAAAAAAAAAAAAAAACTTGAATTCCACATGTAATATTTCAGGCAAAACTGATGAGGGAACATCAAAACATAAATTTCAAGAGGGTGTGAAGAAAAGAAATAAATAAAATAATCAATATATCAAAAACGAAACAAGACATTCCAAAGTCATGAAAACTAAAGAATTACAGAGGAAACAAAGCTGGCAGTAGAAAAGTGATGTCTAAGAAAAGCAGGGAGGAGAAAAATAAACAGTAAATTGGAGTGTAGTTGGTATCTATATTAAGCTGGTGTTGTTGTTGTTCCCTTAGCTGCCTGGCCAAACAGCTTAGAGTCCCTAAGGAAGACCTCTGCCAATCCCGGGCTTTCTTCTAGAGCTCTCATGGAGCATAAGTTGTCTTCCTGTCGAACAGGATTGTGCGCGGTGCAGTCTTACTATGCCCTATAAACTAAGTTGAATAAATTATCCGTTGTTGTTGTTGTTATTCCCTGAGCTGCCTGGCTGAACAACCTGGATCTCTTGGGAAGAACACTGCCTATCCTAAACTTTCTCCCATAGCTCTCAGGGAGTGCATGCTGTGTTGGTGCCTATGTGGTTGTTTTGAATGCAGTTTTAATGAGTTTCCTTTAAGAGGCTGAATAGATTATCTTCATGTTTGGACCGATGAAGGGTAGAGAACAGAACTATCAATGGAATACATTGTTCAGTTGAAGAACACTGATAACAATAATAAGGACTATAACATATATGTAAACACAAACTTACTCTTTATATCTTAACCAAATACACATGAACTATTGTCACTTTATGATTACCTAATTTTCAAATCAGGTGTAGAAGAGTTTGGATAGCTACAGGATTGGAGGAATGGGATGATTGGGCGATGACGTTTTGGGGCAGCCGTTTTGTAAAATATGTTACATTAGGTTAGGTTCCCAAGCATAAAAATATTTTTAGCATTAGAACATCCATAGCCAAAATGGGCTTAGCACCCGAGCAGCTGGCGCCAAAACGGCTGCGCCAAAATATGCCAAAGCCCAGGATTGGGTGGCATTTGTACACAATAAAGACCCTTGGACCTCTGGTACTCCAAAGTGAAATTGTATAAATCACTAATACAGAAATGTGTAAACTGAAGTTATGCTAGTAATGTGAAAATGTAAATTATCATAATGATAAATCTTACTGAATGTAAAGTATATAGCTTAGATAACGAGGTATATGTGAATACAACAATGGTCATGTTTACAGCCACTTTTAGACCGAGGTAGATACATCATTTGTCAGGTAGTGCAGAACGAAATTTCACAACACCAGCTAGTAGGTCAAATGCGGCCCAGAGATTCTGATCAGAGTCCTGGGCAAAGAACCAAAGAACCAAAAAAATATATGTACAATATCTACATCTAGCCACAGTAACAGCCATAATCATGTCCAGACTGCTGTTGGTTATATATTTCCTCTCTCTGACATTCAGTAAAATTTTCAAAAACACCATGTTGAATTACTTCAAATCCAAGCAATCTTCCCTATCATAACGGCTCTGACATTTGCAAACTAGACTTACACCAAAGAAAAATATTAAACTGGTGTTACATTGCAGTACCATCATACTAACATTTGTGTTTAATAACAGGTTAAAAACCTGGACAATACACATTTCTTTGTATCCAAATATCATGCCCACCTTTGCTGTTGTTGTTGCTCTGGTTTGCACGTACTACTGATTTGGTCTAGAATTTGTTGCATGATATTTTCGCTGGAGTCTACAACCGACACTTGAGATGTTGACATGGCCTGGCCCTGGGGAACCTGTAGAAAGCCAACATGTGCTAGGGATTAATAGGAAGGACTATATGAACTTAGAATTAGTAGTAGTTAAAAATGCAAGTGACATGGGGTAGATTTTCTAATTCTAAAAATATTTTCCTGCAAATAATATTCTATATATAGTACTGAATACAGATCTTGGAACAAAAGAGTAACCCCAAGGTGCTATTGGCTTATTTGTATTTATGAGGCAAGTTACCTAACCTAATATAGCCTAGCTAACCTAGCCATGCTGGTAAGGGCTAACATATTAAGATACTGAGACTCCACAACTGATATTTATGAAAGTATCTGCTAGGAAATAAAAAAAATAACATATAGTACCTTTGGAGCATGCGCAGATAGTGTCGAGGGACAAAGTGTCGAAAGACAAAATATCGAAAGGTCTAAGTGTCGAAAGGTTAGATTAGGTTAGGTTAGGATAGGTTAGATTAGGTTTGATTAGGTTAGGTTCTTTCGACACTGCCCTACTACCCCTTTCGGGTATAAGAAAAGAAAATCCACAGGTTCTTGAAAAACTGGAAGCCATAAGATTAAATAAAAAAAAAAACTCAAATAGACACAAAATCCTTTATAATTTCGGCAACTTTATCTCTGATTCCTATTAGTATGCATATTATTACAAATTAATAAAAGTTGGGAGTAGTCTAACTTGAGTAAATACTCAAACCAGAAACCAAAATTCAGTAAGCATTTAAATGTTTGCTAATAATTTATCTTTTTAATAGCTGATGAGACAACTTATATAGGCAGGCCACATGATGGGCACAACTGTAGAGAAAAAGCTGAGGTAGGAGAGCTTTCTCAGACGATATCCATCATCGCTTCCTCAGCCAACTATTTCCCTTTCCTTTAGTTTTTTGTTTGTCACTACATATAGATAGATGTTTCGAGGCAAGAAAATATACGCATATACAGTGAGACTGAAACAGAGCTAATCACAATATAATTTCTTTAGTAACTGACATAAAGTAAGTTGTATTCTTCTTCAAGCAGTTATTGAGAGAGAGAGAGAGAGAGAGAGAGAGAGAGAGAGAGAGAGAGAGAGAGAGAGAGAGAGAGAGAGAGAGAGAGAGAGAGAGAGAGAGAGAGAGAGAGAGAGAGAGAGAGAGAGAATAATTCAAGGCTATTTACCACTATGCATGACTTACTTGGAGCTTTGGAGAAATTCTTTCCATTAGTGCTGTAATGGAACGTATATATGGTTCTAACTGCTGAGCGATAATCATTAATCTCTTGTTCTCATCTCGAAGACTTGCAACGTCGTTGACCTAGAGGAAAGGAAATGGGAAATATCATGTTAAAACGACATAACTTGTCTGACATACATCAAGGAGAGCAGAGAGTAACTGCATGTTTTATAAAATGTCCATTGTTTGTAAAAACACCTCAATAAAGGTATTCTACAAGACTTGTTCTTATCACCCCTATAATTACATATATAGTGTCCAGTGTTCGTTTGAAAAAAAAAACTCTCCAGTAAATGTATCCTAAAGGGCTTGCTCTTATCATCCCTATTTATAAATATAAAGCGTCCAGTGGTAGCAAAAACACTTAAGTAGAGGTAACCTGCCGAGCTTATTCTTACCATCCCTATATATTGCTAAGCCAATAGTGTTACCCATATTAATAGCTTAGTAATTGATCAGGTGGTGAAAATTACGCATGTTATTTCAAAAAAAAAATAATTGCCATAAGCTATTTATCTATGTTAGAAGACAAATTTACAGGAAAACAGAGCTATTCATGACAAAATATGTATTAACAGTATGGAGACCATTTATTGGAAATTTTTTTCTTTCATAATAAATCTTCTGTTCAGATAGAGAGGTATAAAAGTTGACCGTGACATGCGAAATTCAACTGGATTATATAGATATAGACACAACCCTCATTCCCCCTTGTAAGGGGGGTGGCCGAGCCAAGAAACGCGCATTCACCACGATCCATATACACAACTCAACCACTCCTCTCAGCTCCTTGGGGATCGAGGGTTGCCACGTCTTCCCCTCCTTCCACCCTGCTTGAGTCATCCACATGGTAGGTGGGCAAGGATATTCTACAATGAGGCCCGACAGCCGCAGCTGGATTACCCCCACCGGTTCATCACATGGCAACTCCCCTCACACCCATCCACCACAGTTCACTGAGCTAGCAGGTGCGAGAAATTCCTTTGGGCCGCGTCATATATGCAAATCTTCCTCCACTCATTCCTATCTCTTGCACGCACTCTTCCCTGTTCCACTGACATACCACATGCATTCAGTGCTCTTTTCACGCCATCCATCCATCTCATCCTATGTCTCCCTCTTGACCTAACTCCAATCACTTCTACACTCCACACTCTCTTCACTAATCGTTCATCAATCATCCTTTCCATGTGTCCAAACCATCTCAACACTTTCTGATCTAACCTATCTGACAGCTTCATTCCAACACCCGTTCTCTGCCTGACATCCTCATTTCTTACTCTGTCTATTCTAGATACACCAATCATACCACTCAAACACCTCATCTCCATTACATTCAACTTGTTTCTTTCATCCTCTCTTGCATGCCAAGTCTCTGCTCCATACAATGCTGTCGGCACAATCACACCTTCATATATCCTTCTCTTTGCATTCATTCCCAAATATCTACTTCTCATTACACTTTTCAACCCACCTAGACATTTACTAGCTTCCTTCACTCTGTGATTTAACTTCCTTCACTCTGTGATTTAACAAAGTAATTTTACTGGTGATATCTAACTGCTGACAGTCATAGTTTCTCATAGTTTCCTAGTAACTAAGTGGGGTACTTGATAACATTATTGTACAGTGATTTAATAGGCTGTTAGTCGGCCATACTCTTCAAGAGCTCAAAGGCCCGATTTCTTAAACAGTGTAAACCTAGGATACCATATTGTTAGTTAGCTAGACACACAAATGGATTTCATAAATGCATCTGACGTGGTTCTGTGTATGGCAAGGATCCCGCAAGGAATCCTAGCCATACATAGAACTGTGTCAGATGCATTTATGAAATCCATTTGTGTGTGTCTAGCTAGTTAGCTAGACACACACAAATGGATTTCATAAATGCATCTGACACAGTTCTGTGTATGGCTAGGATTCCTTGCGGGATCCTTGCCATACACAGAACCACGTCAGATGCATTTATGAAATCCATTTGTGTGTCTAGCTAACTAACAATATGGTATCCTAGGTTTACACTGTTTAAGAAATCGGGCCAAAGTCAATATTATAAAGTGAATTAAAAGTAGATTCTTAGCTGAATATCTTTTCTACTCTTAGGTAAACTCTAAGAATAGATGGGATATTTATTTATTTCCGTCAAACTTCTGAATGTTTAGTTGCCTAAAATATAAGGGATACAACTGAACGTCTCAACTGTTCAAATACTCTTAAGAAATCAATTAATATACCACTCTTGTATATTTCTTTCTTGCCTTGGATTCTAGCAACACAAACATATTTACATCTAAAAAAAAAAGAACTTCTGCATCCTTTCCATACAATGAAATGTTAAAGGCCTTGCAAAAAATGCAAAGATTTTTTTCTATTACTTAAAAACCTTATTAACCTAAAAGCAAACTCACTCAAAATGGACTCCGCCATCTTAAAAAAAAACACCTCCTACTATTCTTAAAGGCCAGGAGTAAGCCTACACACATGAATCATCTCTAACGTTCTGAATGATCAAATGTGTAACCCTTCAACTTTCAACGACCAAATAATACGCTCACAATCTGGACTTCTCAATCCTTTTAACGCCTCTAAAGGCCAAAGACCGCCTGCTGTCACATGTTTTCCTTTCCACAACCCTTATGAGTCAAGCTGAGTGCTCATAAAGTGGCCTCCTCCATTCTTAACAACCCAAGACTAAGCCTAGAGAAACTGGAAGCCACCAATTGTTTTCTACCTGGGATTGAAAGACTTCTTGTTCTGCATAAACCCTTTGGATCTGTTCATCCCAGGCAGCGTCAAAGGCCAATCTCATCTCTTCCAGCTCATCGCTGTAACTCCGGAACTCGTCTTCCAAACTGGCACATTCTCTCACTATTTCCTCTACTCTCCCTCTTCGGGTTAGGCAGCGCCGTAGGGTGACGTCTCTATGTAGTTCTTGAGCTTCTTCTTTTAATCGGGTAAACTTAGCTGATAATTCTTGCTGTTGAGAGATTAACAAATTTAGGGCGTGCCAATGTACAAGATAAATTTTGCAAAAATACAAGAGGTCAGTTATGAATAAAAGCTCATTTATAATGACAAAAGCTTCATGTAGACATGCTGCTCTTGAAGCACAAATATTTTCCATTTCATTGTGTAATAATTAGTCTCCATTTGAATGGGAGTGGACACAGACAGGTTGGAGCTATAAGAGGAGTTTATGGGAGCATGCACATTCTTAAGCCCCACGGTGGGATCAAACCGGCATTAGTTACTTCAAGACCCGGCACACTTTACTACTGAACTACCGCGGCTACCGCTCTCAAATATTTTACAACTACTATATTTTCTTATAAAATAATTCCTCTCCTTATGAAAGATCTAGTATTCAAGGTCAATCAAACTCATTAAGAACCTTCAATATATTTCTCATGAAAGGACAAAGTTAAGATGAATAAAGTTCAAACAAACTTGGTATTTTGAGACGATCCAAACTAAACAACGTTTTAAACAAGACCAGTAAGACCTTGTAAGACCTATTTTTTTTTTGAGAATAATATATATAATCTCTAATATTCTAGTCTGTACTGTACTCAGTTTGGTAGCCCTTAGGAAGTGAGCGGCTTCATTAAGTCCTCTATTAGAAAACTAAGTCTTCAGGATTTCATCCTGAAATTCTCCATTTAAAAATAATATGTACATATATCTACATCAAAAGCTATTGTTAAAAATGTGCATTTTTTGTTATATAAGGCCAACAAAATCTCTGAAAAAAAGTTTATCAGAGCACACATTACCGATATCATCAAATACATTCTCCTGGTTAATATTCATACACGTTATGCAAACACCAAATCATTGAGTTAAATCATCAAAGACAAGATATATTTCTATACTTTCTCTCTGAAGAATTCCAATTTCGACAGATGTGTAAATGCATTCATGCTCGACACTCTAAATCTATATTAGCAACAACTTTACTGCTGGCTGTTCTAGCATAGGCTAAGTGTCCATAACAATATGCATTTTTTCTTTCGCTCATGTGCGTATAGTTTTTTCACACACATGGATATATGTCATTTACATGGTGTAATATGAACTCAAGCCGAAGTCTTACCCTAAATCTATTTTCGTGAGCTTTACA
>JAXCGZ010016993.1:237500-242500 GCA_037179515.1 Halocaridina rubra
AGAGAGAGAGAGGAGAGAGAGAGAGAGAGAGAGAGATGAGAGAGGAAATGCGTCATGACAGTGTTATTATTATTATTATCATCGTTACCAGTAGTAGTAGTAGTAGAAAAAGTATCAAAAGTTGTGAGGTAAAAACCAAGAGAATCCATCAGTTTATCAAGATGGTACTTCACAATTATCTCTTACTTACCCGTCGACTTCTCTTAGGAGATGATCCTGAGTTCTCCTTATGTTGTCTTGGAGATTTTCCGAGAGAGAATTGATGTTGTGCTTTTCCGTCTCCATATTCTTCCGCAGTTCGTCCAACAGCGCTTTGAAAAGGATGACGCCGTCCCGTACAGAGTTTTGTAATTCCCGTATGCTCTGCAATGAGGAAAATTAACACGGTTAGAAAATACTGGTATAGTACCTGTTTAAACCACTTACGGCTTCGGGTAAGGATGGAGGCACTCAGTGAGGTCAGCATCGTCAATGAGTGCCAGTTGACATTGTAGGAGTGATTTACAATAAATACAGTGCTAATGTTTTGACATGTAAGGAGAATGAGATTGTAAGGTGTATTTTCTGTTTATCAACTTACCAATATCAATATAGTAATAAAATAATGTGTTTTGATAAGAAAGGACCTTAATTTGATCTCTTATAATGATGGCACTCTTACAATGCATACAACATAAGTACTAGACTAGAAACAATTGGCATTTTTCAAAATATTTATAAAAGCTACGGCTGTAGCCCTCATGGCAAAGACTCCTTGATCACTTACTTTCTGGATGACCCAAAAAGGTGTTTTTTTTTTTCTTCAGCCTTTTATTCCATGGAGGTAAAAGGAATGATCGCGATATAGCCAGCGACTTTGCGTGTTCTTTGACTAGACCACTTCACTTACAAGGGGAATTGCGGTCACTGTATACGTATGGAAATATAAAACATTTTCTGGTCCCGTATGAGGTACAAACGTGGATATAATGCGATAAAACAAACTTAGCCTACCCTAATGTTATCTACATTTCATGGCAACTGTTAGACGGATATCGAAGTGAAAGTAGAGGAAATCTTTACACCATTGGCTTAACATATCTAAAGCTGTACAGACTGAGCCTTCCAAGAAGATAAGGCTACCAAGGGGGGGGGGGGTGAACCATACTCAGTTCTTATCCGTGAGTGTATGTATTTGCGAGTGCGTGTGCATGTACGTATCTATCTACCTATCAATCTATCTTTATATAAGAATAATAAAAAGAGGTAACCAACATATAATGAAAAGAAATAGAAAAGTGGCTTACATAAAAGGCTTGCCATCCTCTTTTGAGCTTAAAGAAATAAAAAGAAAGTAAAAAGCGTTTAAAAAAAGAATAGTACTTCCCTTTTTTAAAACAACGAAACAAAAGAGAGAGAGAGAGAGAGAGAGAGAGAGAGAGAGAGAGAGAGAGAGAGAGAGAGAGAGAGAGAGAGAGAGAGAGAGAGAGAGAGATTTTACGAGCAAGGCCATGAACACTATAGAAGGGCGTAAAGTACATTGCTTGATGCAGAGAACCAATAAAATAAACGAGTTGGGGTCTGACTTAACACCGGACTCATTGTACCCAGAAAAGGGGAAATGGCAGAGGCATATATATATATATATATATATATATATATATATATATATATATATATATATATATATATATATATATATATATATATATATATATATATATATGATCAAATAAAACACAAAACAAAGTTTGTCCCTGCTTGGGAATCGAGCCTAAGACACATAATCACTGTACAAAGGTAGCACCTTGGCACGGTAATTATGTTTTAGGTTCGAATCCCGGTAAGGGGCAAAATATGTTACATACATACATACATATATATATATATATATATATATATATATATATATATATATATATATATATATATATATATATATATATATGTGTGTGTGTGTGTGTGTGTGTGTGTGTGTGTGTGTGTGTGTGTGTGTGTGTGATTACCTAATTGATTACCTAATTGTGTTTACGGGAAAGAGCCCAAAGCTCGTATCTTCCCGTCTCCTGATCGCTTCCATTTTAGACTTAGTGATACTTATCATACCTGTCCTTAAAACTATGGATTGAGATAGCATTAACTACCTCCTCGCTTAGCCAATTCCAATTATCAACTACTCTTACACTGAAAAAGTATTTCCTTACATCCTGCAAAGAAGTTTTCTTACGAAGCTTCAAACTATGACCTCTAGTTCTAGAGCCAGCCATATCAAAATATCGATCCCTATCCACTCTATCATAACCATGAAGGAATTTAAAGACTGTCACCATATCCCCCAACACTCTTCTAGCTTCGAGTGATGGTAAGTCTAATTCCCTCAGCCTCTCATCATAACTGAGATTGCGTATTTCTGGCACCAGTTTCGTGGCATGTCTTTGAACTTTTTCAAGCTTAGCTATGTGCTTTTTCAAGTGCGGATTCCAAAAGGGGGCTGCATATTCGAGTTTTGGCCTCATAGAGGTTACATAAATATTTCTGAACATTTCCTTGTCCATGTGCCTGAAGGCTACCCTTACATTTGATAAGAATGCATATGCTGCCCTTACTATGCCATTTATATGTATTTCTGGAGACAAATCTGCCAGTATGTTTACTCCTAGATCTCTCTCATTTTCTGTCTCTTGAAGTTGTACTCCAGCCACCGAGTAGTCAAGCTTGGGCCTTCTTGCACTTGTACCCATTCTCATTACCTTACATTTTGAAGTATTGAATTTCATTAGCCACTTTTCTGACCACTCATGCAGATTATTTAGATCCTCCTGAAGTTCTCTACCATTGTTCTCGTTTTTTACTTTCTTCACAATCTTTGCATCATCTGCAAACATATTCATGAATGAATTTACAGACTCTGGTAGGTCATTTACATATACAAGGAACAAAAGTGGCCCTAAAACTGAACCCTGTGGAACTCCACTACTAACTCTTCTCCATTCAGACACTGAGTGTCTTACTCTAACCCTCTGTTCCCTTCCTTCTAAGTAAGTATTTGTCCATTCCAAAACATTTCCAACTATTCTAGCCATTTGATTGCAGCTTCCTAATAAGTCTCCCATGTGGAACAGTGTCAAACGCTTTCTGGAAGTCTAGGAATATGCAATCTGCCCAGCCCTCTCTTTCCTGTAAGATTTGGCTTACCTCATCATAAAATTCTAATAAGTTTGTTACTGTTGATCTACCTTCTCTGAAGCCATGTTGCCTCACTGACAAAAAGTTGAAGGATTCCAAGTGAAGAGAGATATGTTTCCTTAGTAGTGTGTGTGCATGGGAGTGCGTATGCGTGTATATATATATATATATATATATATATATATATATATATATATATATATATATATATATATATATATATATAATATATATAGTGACCTGTGGTGGAGGGCACAACATCAAAGAATAGCCTCAACGTATTCCCTGCGTGTCGTAAGAGGCGACTAAAAGTGGACGGAGCGAGGGGACTGCGAATCCCCCCTTGTATTAACCTCCTGCGAGATGTCAAAGAAGAAGGGGAGTAGAGGGGAGAATAACTTTTCCCTAAACTCTAGTTTTGGGGTGTCTAAATGTGCGTGGTTGTAGTACGATAAAGTGCAAAAGATGTGAGATTGGATATATGTTTGGTAGGAGGAGGATGGATGTATTGGCATTGTGTGAGACGAAGATGAAAGGAAAAGGAGAAATGGCATTTGGTGATGTGACAGGTAGGATGTCTGGGGTTGAAGGGGGAGAGCGAGAGAAGGTGTGGCATTAATGCTGAGTGAATGGATAGTAAATAAGGTAGTGGAATGGAAAGAAGTGTCATCTAGGCTGATGTGGATGAGGGCTAGGATAGGTAGGGAATGTTGGGCTTTTGTTAGTGCGTATGGGCCAGGATGTGAGAGAAGTGAGGAAGAGCGGGATGAATTCTGGAATAAGTTAACTAGGTGTGTGGACTGTCTGAGTAGAAGGAACTATGTAGTTGTGTTGGGTGACTTGAATGCCAGAGTGGGTGATGGAGAGGTAGAAGGTGTTGTAGGAAAGTATGGGGTACCAGGTGGGAATGAGAGTGGCGAGAGACTGTTAGATATGTGGGTGGAGCAAGAGTTGGTGATAGGAAATAGTTTTTTCAAGAAGTTAATAAATAAGTATACATGGATGAGAGTGGCACATGGAAGAGTGAAGGAACGAGCATTGATGGATTATGTGTTGGTAGTAAAGAGCATGACTGGTAGAGTGAAAGATGTGCATGCATTTAGAGGTGTGGCTGCTGGGATGTCTGATCAATTTTTGGTTGAAGCAAAAGTGGTAGTAGCAAAAGAGTGGGGAAATAGAGTGGGGGATGTAGAAGGGAAAGGGTGAAGGTGGAAGAGTTGAAAATGCCAGAGAAGAGACAGGAATATCAGGACAGTTGAAAGTGGCATATGACAGGGTGAGAGAAAGAGAAGTTGGGGAGTTAGAGGAGGAATGGGGGTTGATGAAAGAATGTTTTGTGGGACATGCAAGTGATGTGTGTGGAAAGAAGTTTGTTGGAGGTGGCATGAGGAGGGGCAGCAAATGGTGTAATGAAGGGGTGAAAATGAAGGTGGAAGAGAAAAAGAGGGCTTTTGAGGAATGGCTGCAGTCTAACAGTAGCGAGAAGTATGAAAGATATAGGGAGAAAAATGTGGAAACCAAGCGGAAGGTAGAGAAAGAGAAGAGTTTGGCAAATGTTAGTTGGGGACAGAATTTTAGTAGGTCATAAGAGGAGAATAAAAAGAAGTTTTGGAAAGAAGTGAAGAGAGTAAGGAAGGGTGGATCGAGGATGGAAGAGCCAGTGAAAGATGTGAATGGACAGATGTTGAGAGGGAACAATACAAGGAAAAGATGGGCAGAATATTTTGAGTGCTTGCTGAATGTTGAGGAAAATAGAGAGGCTGCTATAGTGGCAGTGAGGGGTGTTCAAGTGCCAGTAATGGGAGATGAAAATGAGAGAGAGATTACAAGAGAGG
>JAXCGZ010016993.1:247500-252500 GCA_037179515.1 Halocaridina rubra
GTAACCCCCAGAACCCATGTAAAGTTGAATAATCCCATAATCTGCAAAGTTAGGTTAGGAGACTTGTCTTGTAAATATCGATAAACTTAGAGCACCCTGGGGTTATTCTTCTTTACAAGGTCCATAATGGCAATCCTAACTGATTAATTCTCAGCCCATAACCAGATCATGACACCCGTCCAAGACGTCTTGAATTCGAGTCCTGGGTATGTTTGGTAAAAGAACACTCCGTCAGAAACATCTTGGATTAAGTAAAGAAAAACGATTCCCCGCACATTAAATAACTATGTAAATTGTTAGGTTAGGTTAAGTTATATTAGCATCGGTTAGGCATTAACCTAACCTAACTAAACTTAATATAACCTAACAATTCACGGGGTTATTTAATAAACTGGGAGGCGTTATCTTTACTTGATACATTATCTTGACATCAATCAGAAAGGTCAGCGAGTTTATTAGAGTATGGTCTGTAGTGAAATAGTATCTTCAAGATCTAATGAACTGAGCAAGGTAAAAATGACAGTGAAGAAATCTCTCTCTCTCTCTCTCTCTCTCTCTCTCTCTCTCTCTCTCTCTCTCTCTCTCCCTCGATCTATCTATGTCTAAACACATATACATAACTATGATAAATTATAAAGAAGTAACTGTTTGTCACTTTACGTGTCACTATTAATTCAATACACATGGGGGTGGACTGATAGAATGGAGCTCGGAAAGTAATGCTGGATGACTTTCCTAACGCCCTGCGGTGGACTCGAACAAATCTATCACTTCCCGAAAGGAGGGCTCTAACTACTGTGCTTCCGCGGTCCCCTATAAGTCCATCACAGAGATTTAACTTTTTGTAGTCAAAAGTTAATATGATTTCTGTACTAGTCTGACGAAACTTGTTAAAAGTTGAGGACATCTGTGAAAACAAGCCCAGAACTGATGCCCGGGCCCGATGAGGGGAATTTTCTTTGCCCGTCTTGGTATCGCATTCATTAAAAGAAAAAAAAATGGAGGACTGGATGTTGTACAAAAAAGGAAGCTAATTTGTCACTGGACCGCAAATTCACTGAAATTACGAAGGAAACAAACCTCAACTGGATGTATATCCCCCCCAAATCGGACACGATAAGCTCCTCAACGTTGAGCTAGGAGTCAATACACGGTAAGATGGTACTGGTTGAAATATGTAGAATTAGAAATAAAAGTAGAGCAAACCTAGTAAAAGTAATGGAAAATAAAATAAATAATAATAATAATATATTACCCAACACGATAAATCGACCTTGACATTTATGAATGCTATGATAACATTTATAAAACTGATAATGATAATGATAGTAATAATAAGACACAATTGATTCTATCTATCTATATACATGAGAATTTTTACCCCTTATAAGGGGAGTGGCTGAATCAAGGCAAAATGTTCTGACTCTTTGGGAACAGAAAATACAGAGGAGGGGATTTCCAGTCCCCTCGCTCCGCCCCATTTAGTCGACTCTTACGACACGCAAGGGAACACGGAGGAAGTATTCTAGCCCCCTTCCCTCAGGGCGAAATAATAATAATAATTATAATAATAATAATAATAATAATAATAATAATAATAATAATAATAATAATAATAATAATAATAATAATAATAATTTTGAACAATAATAATAAAAATAAAGTCAGAGAGTGAGAGAGATGGATGGATTTAAATAGAGACAGAGAAAGAGAAACATATATATATATATATATATATATATATATATATATATATATATATATATATATATATATATAGAGAGAGAGAGAGAGAGAGAGAGAGAGAGAGAGATTGGCTGGATGGGTGGATGGATATAGATAGATAGATAGATAGGTAGGTAGAGATATATATATATATATATATATATATATATATATATATATATATATATATATATATATATATATATATATAGATAGATAGATAGATAGATAGATAGATAGATAGATAGATAGATAGATAAATATATATATATATATATATATATATATATATATATATATATATATATATATAGATAGATAGATAAATATATATATATATATATATATATATATATATATATATATATATATATATATATATATATATATATAATTATATATATTAAGGAAGCCCATCAGTGAAACAAAACTTATAAAAACAATGCTATATTTCGGATCCTAACTGGATCCCTTCTCAAGCACAACTCTTGAGAAGGGATCCAGTTAGGATCCGAAATATAGCATTGTTTTATAAATTTTGTTTCACTGATGGGCTTCCTTACTATCTAGTGCTGTATGCTAACAGTTTGTACTTATTTATATATATATATATATATATATATATATATATATATATATACATATACACACACATATATATATATATATAATATATATATATATATATATATATATATATATATATATATATATATATATATATAGAGAGAGAGAGAGAGAGAGAGAGAGGAGAGAGAGAGAGAGAGAGAGAGAGAGGAGAGAGAGAGGAGAGAGAGAGAGAGAGAGAGAGAGAGAGAGAGAGAGAGAGTGAGTGAAATTCTAATAGTTTTATACAATGACTATAATAACATAAATAAAACTAATAATAACATTGATATTAATAATAAGACACAATTAATTAATATTCAGATAAAAAAACACACACAAGAACAAAACAATTTCGCAGCTATTTCTATGAATTCAGATTCTTAAGCAAAATGTGGGAAAAAAAAAATTAATGAAAGCTTTAATACGTTTTCATTGGCTAGCCATGGCAGCGTATAATATTCTGTTGTCATTAGGAAATAAAAATCCATAATTTTATCCCTCCTTTTTTTTCCTCCTTGAGGTTTATTGTGTAAAGTCTCCTATTTCTGAGAGTGTAATGACCGCTCATTTTAAACCGGGAGCCCAATTTAAAGGCGAGAAGGATAATCATCATTATCATTATTATTATCAGTAGTAGTCCAGATTGTAAATTATTTTTTTTTTATTAATGTAATATATCTCCTGTGTATTCCTCGGATTGTAAATTAACAACTTTTATTACAAGGTCCTGTGCATTCCTCGAATTGCAAATTAACTACCTTTTAATAAATGTACTTTGTACTCCTCGGATTGTTACTGAAAGATTTACCATCTTTCATCACATGTACTGTGCATTTTTAGGACTGATACTGAAAGATTAACTACCTGTACACGTGTACTGTGTATTCCTCGGAATGCAACTGAAATATCAACTACATTTTTTTATAATACCTGAAAGATCAGCTAAATATTATTACATATAATATGCATGTCTTGGATAGCAATTGAAAGATTAACTACCATTTTACTGTGCATTCCTCGGGACTGTCACTGATGATTAACCAAATCTAATTACATGCGATGTACATTCCTCGGAGAGTAATTGCAAGATTAACCCCTTTAATCACATATTCCGTGGATTCTTAGAACTCTTACTGAAAGATTAACTACTATTTTTAATACATATACTGCGAATTCCTCGGCTTGTAAGTGAAAGATTAACCATATTTAATGACATGTGATGTGCATTCCTTGAATTATAACTGAAAGATTAACCCCTTTCATTACATATATTGTGGATTCCTAGAATTCTTACGGAAAGATTAACCACCTTTTATCACATGTAATCACGGCAGGAGAGTTAGCCCAATTACCCTGTGGATGACCTTATGAGGATGGTGAGAAATGTGGCAATCCTATATCCTCAAGGAAGCAAGAGGAATGATCGCCGTATGCTTGGCCTAAAGTGAATGGTGTGTTCGTTGACCTCGGCCAACACGCTCACCGAGGAATTTCGGTCATTATAAAGGTAGATCGAATTACAATATACTATGCATTTATGACTGTAAACGAGGATACAAAGCCACACTATAGTCAGTGACAGCGAACATATTTTTGGGCATTCAGATAATTACTTTGATACCAAAGCCAAATGGCACTAATACAATTTCCATTTATGTATTACCTGTTACGATGTACAAGCGCTGTCGCAATCAGTATTTAAATCGTGGAATGAAGTTTTCGTTCGCTTTGCAAAGTAATTTCATTAGGTACACATAAACATCACTTACTGAACGCAATGGTCGAGTTTACCGAGAGAGAGGGAGGGAGATATACATACATGTATGCATCCATACCAACATACATACATACATATATACATACATGCATGGATGGATAGAGGGATAGAGACAGAGAGAGAAAGCGCATCTATCCACAAATTTCAGATACACATACGGGTATTTAGGAAAAGCCGTCGGGAGAGTGGTGTGTGTTTTAAAAGAAGTTTGAGAGACATTTACACTTGGAATTTTTCTGTCATCAAAATCATACCCCGATCGATTACATTCATTTTAATAGTATGTTGTTCCAGAGGGTGTGAATATCTCCCATTGCAATTTTTCCTTGTACCTACTATGGGCGCAAACCCCTTTGTAAGGGGGTGGCCGAGTCAAAGCACACATTCACCACATGTCAAATATACCCTCTAGCACTCCCTCTTAGCTCTTTGGGGATATAGGCTTGCAACACCCTCTTTAAGCCCTAGCGAAACTAGGTATTAGTGAAAACTACTTTGTCTTAGTGATCTAAGTTCGCAAATGATATACAAACTGTATTTATGACTTGTACACATATTTCCTCATTGTAATTTGAAAGAATATATTATAGTAACAGTCTTCAAAAGGAAAGTCCGACTCCTACGGCTGTCTACCTTAAATGAACTAATATATATATATATATATATATATATATATATATATATATATATATATATATATATATATATATATATATATATATATATATTATATAGTCACGCAACAATATCAAGTTCTGCATACATAAATGTATAAAATATATCTGAACATGTTTTATTCATTCACGAAATACCACAATAGATAAGACTGCGACATTCTTCCCATACTTTGCAGTTAAGAGTTCTCTAGTAATAAATGTTCCTTTGAACC
>JAXCGZ010016993.1:257500-262500 GCA_037179515.1 Halocaridina rubra
CACACACACACACACACACACACACACACATATATATATATATATATATATATATATATATATATATATATATATATATATATATATATATATATATATATATATATATATATATATATATATATATATATATATATATATATATATATATAATGAAGTTAATACAGCATTAAACAGTGACAAGGCCCATCAGTGAAACAATATATTTAAATATAATGCTACATATCAGGGCCTGAGCGGACCACTTCTCGGTCACTAGTGAGTACATAATGAAACACTGACAATAAGAGAAATATACAATATGGTCTCAGGAGGCCGGGGATTAAAATAGCTACTGAACAAAAAATAATATTTGGATAATCAGATGAGATATAAATTCGGTTCTGGTTTTACGTCACGGACTCCCTGTTCTACCAAGGGCTAGGACGATTGCCTTCCTGCAAAGGAATTGATATGGCAGATGTAATCGTTACCCTGAGTGCATGCCCTTGCTAACCTCAAATAACACTGGAATATGTTAATACCTAGTTAAAATAAAACAATATATTTGCTAATAATATAACATATTGGATATAAAAGTAAGTTATTTAATGCATAGATCCAGTTATATTCTCTCTCTCTCTCTCTCTCTCTCTCTCTCTCTCTCTCTCTCTCTCTCTCTCTCTCTCTATATATATATATATATATATATATATATATATATATATATATATATATATATATATATATATGTATATATATATATATATATATATATATATATATATATATATATATATATATATATATATATATATATATATATATATATATATATATATAACGCGCGGGGCCGCACACACGCACACACACACACACACACACACACACACACACACACACACACACACACACACATATATATATATATATATATATATATATATATATATATATATATATATATATATATATATATATATATATATAGAGAGAGAGAGAGAGAGAGAGAGAGAGAGAGAGAGAGAGATAAAAAAGTGATGGTTTGCACCTAAAAGTAATAGTTAATGGCTAAATATGATGGCAGACAGTTATTTGGTGTCTTCGAACGTGTAGAGTATTTGAACACATATTACAGTGTTCTGGACCTCTTGCAGTGAGTTCTGACATAAACATTAATCTCTAACAGGAGAGAGAGAGAGAGAGGAGAGAGAGAGAGAGAGAGAGAGAGAGAGAGAGAGAGAGAGAGAGAGAGAAATGCTCTAGTTGACAAAAATGAGATTGGGACACCAGTTTTTTTTATTACTTATCTGTTTTCTATATATTCTATACACAATATTTTTACAGTTATTAGTAAAGACTTCCCCAGCTGTAGAATGGAGTTAGAATACATTGCAGGAAAAAAATATTTATTGATCGTAAATAACAAATAATATACATGAATCTGTTGTGAATTTAGTAATTTCACAGTCTACATGAATGACGTATTACTAGTACTACTACTGCTATTAGTATTATAATTATGTCACTGTCTATTATTATTATCATTATTAACGATATTATATTAGTATCAATGATGATGATGATGATGATGATGCTAATAATACTAATAATAATCATTATTATTATGAAGTGCGGTAAAAAGATGTGCATATTCACACTTTTGGCTCATGATACAGAAGGACGAGTGGTCAAACCACTGGTCACTTACTTCTACACCTGTATTCATTACGCCTGATGATTTGGCAGGGACTATGGTCTCCCACTTCCATTACCTGTCCTCACTAAGATTGTGGACTCAGCAACCATAAATGCTTTTCTACAAGACTAAGCGAATGAGGGCCGCCGTGGGGCGTTAGGAAGGCTATCCAGCCTAAATTTCCAAGCTCCAACATATGTGTCCACCTCCAATCGAACGGGGTCTAATTGTGACTCATAAAGCGGTGTACATGAAGGAACTAAGGTAATATTTTCTTCTCATGCGAATTAAGTTGCGTATATGTTGTAACATCTAACGACTAAACAAAAGTAGTTTACATTAGAGACCAACACATGTTCTCCTAACAACCTGTACGTTTTTTCTACTAGCTGGACAGCATCTGTCCAACTATTTAGGTTGTTTCCATAACCGTGTTGGTTGCGTGTAATCAGTAGGTGTGCTCAAGAGCGAACATTATTTTTCAAGATGAAGAGAGTCGGGGGTCTAGTGCTATCACTGTCCCTTGCCTCTGACTTTCAGTACAGGCCTTTAAGATTTAACTGAATAACGTACTGTATGGCTCCACTTGAAGAATTAAGTTCGTGAGAAGCTGCGAGTAGTAAAATCAAAGAGAGTGGCATTCTGAAGCAGTACTGGATGACTGAAAATTCCGAAAGGCTGCCAGTGACACATAGCAAGAAGAGAGCCATTTGATACTCCTCTACCAACGCGTCTTAACAATTTATCATATTAGAGATAAAATAATTTACCGAAATCTGGTCGTCCTCGGAGTAGGTAAAATAAAAATTGTCTGCCTACATCTGGCTCATCTTGTACATCTTCCGTTATTAAAAAAAAGCCCCCACTAATTCTATTCTACTATATCTAAAATGTCTTTCAGTTATCTATCTATCTATCTATCTATCTATCTATCTATCTATCTATCTATCTATATATATATATATATATATATATATATATATATATATATATATATATATATATATATATATATATATATATATATATATATATATATATATATATATATATATATATATATATATATATATATATATATATATATATATATATATATATATATATATATATATAAACCCAGCCACTGAAGGGGCAAGCCAGCCTCAACTTGGTGCTGGTCCCAAGCCCGGGTAAATGGGAAGGGTTGGCGGCAGGAAGGGCATCCGGCCATAAAAATTTTGCCAAAACCAAAATATGGCCAGTACAGATAACGAGAGTAGTCACCATACTAGGGCGTTCCCCTTAGTCGACGCTTTGGGACCTAGCCTGACACCTCCGGAAAGACAGCAAGGGCTACACAAGTCATGGGCGGGCTGGGTTAAAGAGGCAAGCTCGAGGGAGAGTGTCAGGTGAGGTGCTGCGGGTGGGCACTCTTAATGTGGGGACGATGACTGGGAAGGGGTGAGAATTGGTGGACCTGATGGAGAGGAGGAGAATTGGAGTGCTGTGTGTGCAGGAGATCAGGAGACCAGGTGGAAAGGAAATAAGGCGAGGGAACTGGGTGAGGGTTGCATATTGTTCTATAGTGGAGCAAATGAGGAAGGGAGGAATGTGTAGGAATAATACTATCCAAAAACCTGAAGGAGAGCTTACTTGGTGTGAACAGAAAGAGTGACAGAATTATGAGTTTAAAGCTGGGACTGGGAGAAACGGTAGTCAATGTGGAATATGCCTATGCCCCACAAACTGGTTGTACAGCGGAGGAGAAGGATGTATTTTGGGATGAGATGAACCAGGAGCTTAGAACAATTCCTATAAGGGAGAGGGTAATTTTGGGAGGAGATCTAAATGGCCACTTGGGAATTGGGAGAGCTGGGATAAGTAGAGCTCATGGGGGCTGGGGAGTGGGCGAGAGAAATGAGGGGGGAGAGAGAGTGAGATGATTTTGCAGTGGCATTTGATCTGGCATTGGTCAACACATTCTTTGAGAAAAAGGAAAACAGATTGATTACATACAGTAGTGGTGGGAGGGAGAGCCAGATAGATTTATTGTTGTGTAGGAGAGACCATCTGAAGGAGATTAGCAACTGTAAAGTAATAAATGGGGAGAGCGTAGCAGTGCAACACAGGATAGTAGTAACTGATTGAAGGCTCAGGAAATGTAGGAAAAGTAAGAAGCCGAAGATGGACCCAATGATAAAGTGGTGGAGATTGAAAGATGCAGATCTGAGAGCTATGTTTAAGGGAAGAGTGTTGGAAGTGATAAGGTTGCACGAGGATGTACAAGAATGGTGGACAGAGAATAGTAAGGTGATTTTGAGGGTTGGTGAGGAGGTACTTGGAAAGTCATCGGGAAGGAAACCCCCAAATGATAAGAGTCATGGTAGTGGAATGAGGAAGTGCAAAAATGGGTGAAGAACAAGAAAGAAGCCAAGAAAAAGGCAGATTTATCAGACCTGGTGCAGGATAAAGAAGAGTACAAACAGGCAAAGAAGGAGGCAAGGAGAGCAGTAGCAAAAGCAAAGGCAGAGACATTGAATGAAGTCTATGAAGAGCTGGAAACACCAGAAGGAGAGAAGAAAATATAGCGAATTGACAAGGCCCGAGATGCTGCATCCAAGGACTTGACCCAAGTAAAACAAATAAAGGAGAACTATGACGTAGTTCTAGCAGAAGAAGATGAAATAAAAAGCAGATGGGAAAGTTATTTTGAAGGATTACTAAATGAAGAGAACCCAAGAACAGTATTTGAAGATGGACTTCCAAATGAAGCAGTTACAACAAAAGTGGCTAGAAGAGAGGTAGAGCGGGCAGTAAGGAAAATTAAAAACGGAAAGGCAGCAGGACCTGATAAGATGCCAGTGGAGGTATGGAAGAGTCTGTGAGAGGAAGACATAGATATCTTGTGGGACTTAATACAAAAGATCTTTAGTAAGGAAAAGATGCCAGGGGAATGGAGAGGAAGCCTAATCATCCCAATCTATAAAGGGAAGGGAGACATTCAGGAGTGTGGAAACTATAGAGGTATAAAGTTGTTAAGTCATACTATGAAGATATGAGAGAAGATCATAGAGAGATGACTCAGAGAGGTAACGACAATTAGGGATGAACAGTTTGGCTTCATGCCTAGAAGAGGGACAGTGGATGCCATATTTGCCTTGAGACAAATGATGGAAAAGCATCAGGAGAAACAGAATGGACTGCATATGGTCTTTAGAAATCTGGAAAAGGCATATAATCGAGTACCACGTCAAGAGGTGTGGAGGTGTATTATTAGAGAAATGGGTCCCCGAGAAATATGTAAGAATCATACAAGATATGTATGAGAGGGCAGAGGCAA
>JAXCGZ010016993.1:267500-284753 GCA_037179515.1 Halocaridina rubra
TCCTGTCCTATCTTACTCATGTATGGTAATCTTCTCTGAGGAACTATGGGGGATCCTTTGTCGCTGTCCTTGATATCTCTAAAGCTTTTGACAGAGTCTGGCACAAGGCTCTGTTGGACAAACTCCCTGCCTATGGCTTCACCCCTTCTTTCTGTTCTCTGATTTCCAGCTTCTTACTAACCGTTTTATATCTGTAGTTGTTGATGGTGCGACATCTAGCCCTTTCTCTGCTACCAGTGGTGTTCCACAGGGCTCTGTTCTTTCACCTACTCTGTTCCTTCTCTTTATCAATGATCTTCTACAGTCCTCATCTTCCTCTCTTCTTCATGCCTTTGCTGATGATTCTACACTTCACTTTTCCTCTGCCTTTTTTTCACAACCTTCATCTGCTACTCTAATCAGTCTCGTATCACTCTTTCTTCTACTCTCAACTCCAATTTGCAGAAAGTATCTGAGTGGGGCACTCAAAATTTAGTTAAATTCAATGCCTCCAAGACAATTTCTGGCTATATCTTTATCTTATTCTCCTCCTGATAACCCTATTATCTTCGAAACTAACGAAAGTTACCCTCTTGCCCTATCAACATATTAGGAATCCATATAGCCTCTAACTTGTCTTGGAGGAATCACATAATTCAAATTTCTACATCTTCATCCATAAAATTGGGGTTTTGTTTCGTTTTCGTCATAGCCTTTCCTCTATACAGTTACTTAAACTTTATAAAGGTCTTATCCGTCCCTGCTTAGAATACTGCTCACACATCTTGGGTGATTCTTCTTATACTTATCACCTTGATAGGATTGAATCTAAGGCAGTCAGACTCATTAATGATCCTTCTCTTACTTCTAATCTGGATTCTCTCTCTCTTTGCCGTACGGTATCTTCCCTTCCTCTTTTCTATTGCTACTACTTCCATCGCTGCTCTGATGAGTTGGCGAGTTGCATCCCTCCCCCAATGCCGAGGCCCCGTAACATTTGCCAAGTGGCATCATCTCACAGGAACTGTGCAGAGATTTGTAGCTTGCGGATTGGTCGGTGGAGGGACTGCTTCTTCCCATCTACCTCGAGACTCTGGAACTCTCTTCCTCCCTCTGTCTTTCCTAATTCTTATGAAATAACATTCTTCAAAAAGCAGATCTATCATCATCTCAGGGCCTAGTCCTCCATATCTCTGGGTCCTCTGTACTTTGACTGTTTTTTCTGTCTGTCGTTTTCCTTTGTGTTGTCACAAGCATCTTGAAGTCTTGCTGAAGATATATGAAGTCCTGCTGAAGTCAGGACCTGAAACCTGAAACAAGTCCTGAAGAGAAACATGTGAGGCTGGAGATCAAGGGTGAAATTGAGTACTCTCCCAGTTGTTTTTCTGGGTACGGTCAATGTTTTTAGAAGGTGTCAACTAGATATATGGCTGGACCCATGGGACTTAGCATCTGGGCATCAAGTGCCTCTAGAGGATGGGAGAGGCCAAGAGGTCAGCCATTCCCAGCACCTCAAGACACACAAACATTTGACCCTTATGTATGTACATCCCCTGGAGAGATACCCAATGGCCCTGGGCGATTTGGACCCTCTTCTGCCCAATAGGCTTCTTGAAACAGCCTCTCCCCAAAGAGGAAGGACTCCCCTTTGATCCTGGAAGCCAATTGGCAAAACTGTACAAGATGACACGCACTACCCTTTGGGTACTTCAAGAATACCCGAGGCTGTCAGAGAGAGTGAGCTTTAGTTAGTACTTTCCCCGGGGCACGAATAGATCAGAGTATTGATAGTCATAAGGGTTGGGGGCATTGAGGAGTCGGATATGTTGTACTCTAAAATAAATTAAGTTAAACGAACCACCGCTTGTCCGTTCTTACCTTGCACCCTTCTGGTAGTAATATTAACATGGTGAATAACACTACGACAGTGTGACATTACCTCATCTCTACCTTGTCCTTAACCTTTTTCTTTTCCTTCATCTTGGTATTTTCTCGTGCCCTGGCCTTTATTGATGAGGGCAGGTTTTGCCTGTCCCGGTGTCACACTCATAATAAAAAATGTATGTATATATATATGTATATATATATATATATATATATATATATATATATATATATATATATATCCCCTGAGGGAGGAGGGCTAGAATACTTCTTCTATATATCCCTGCGTGTCGTTAGTCCACTAAATGGGGCGTAGCGAGGGGACTGGAAATGACATCCTCTGTATTATCTCCTCCCAATGAGTCAGAGTAATTTGCTTTGATTCAGCCACTTCCCTTATACGGTGATAATGGATTATATGTATATATATATATATATATATATATATATATATATATATATATATATATATATATATATATATATATATATATATATATATATATATATATATAATTGGCAGCGCCTTGACTTAGTAATTATAAGTCCTAGGTTCAAGTCCCGGTCAGGGTAAAAAAATGATTCATGTTTTCACATATGTAATGTGCTTATTTGGTTATTGTTGGGCTCGAATGAGATTGGAAGTTGAATTAAATGCGAAATTGAAGCCACGACTGAGGTTGGGGAATTTTTAATATGAACATAGTGGCATTCAGATAGAATGCGTTCATTCCTAAGCATAACAGATATAAGCTATAAGGTTGGATTCCATCTAACCTTCTGTGGTGTAGTTGGTAGTGCCTTGACTTAGTAATTATAAGTCCTAGGATCAAGTCGCGCTCGGGGTAAAAAAATGATTCATATATATATATATATATATATATATATATATATATATATATATATATATATATATATATATATGTATATATACATATATGAATCATTCTTTTACCCCGACCGGGACTTGAACCTAGGACTTATAATTACTAAGTCAAGGCACTACCAACTGCACCACAGAAGGTTAAAAGGAATCAGACCTTATAGTTTATATCTGCTATACTTAGGAATGAACGTATTTTATCTGAATGCCACTATGTTCATATTACAGATTCCCCAACCTCACTCGTGGCTTCATTTTCGCATTTAATTGAACTCCCAATCTCATTTGGGTCCATCAATAACCAAATAAGCACATTACATGTGTGAAAACATGAATAATTTTTTACCCCCACCGGGACTTGAACCTAGGACTTATAATTACTAAGTCAAGGCACTACCAACTACACCACAGAAGGTTAAAACGAATCAGACCTTATAGCTTATATCTGCTATACTTAGGAATGAATGCATTCTATCTGAATGCCACTATGTTGATATTACAGCTTCCCCAACCTCACTCGTGGCTTCATTTTCGCATTTAATTCAACTCTCAATCTCTTGATTTAGTAATTATAAGTCCTAGGTTCAAGTCCCGGTCGGGGTAAAAAATGATTCATGTTTTCACATATGTAATGTGCTTATTTTGGTTATTCTTGGACCCGAATGAGATTGGGAGCTGAATTAAATACGAAAATAAAGCCAAGAGTGAGGTTGGGGAATCTGTAATATGAACATAGTGGCATTCAGATAGAATGCGTTCATTCCAAAGTATAGCAGATATAAGCTATAATGTCTGATTCCTTTTAACCTTCTGTGGATTAGTTGGTAGTGCCTTGACTTAGTAATTATAAGTCCTAGGTTCAAGTCCCGGTCGGGGTAAAAAATTATGCATGTTTTCACATATGTAAAGTGCTTATTTGGTTATTGTTGGACCCGAATGATATTGGGAGTTGAATTAAGTGCGAAAATGAAGCCACGAGTGAGGTTGGGGAATCTGTAATATGAACATAGTGGCATTCAGATAGAATGCGTTAATTCCTAAGTATAGCAGATATAAGCTATAAGGTCTGATTCCTTTTAACCTTCTGTGGTGTAGTTGGTAGCGCCTTGATTCAGTAATTATAAGTCCTAGGTTCAAGTCCCGGTCGGGGTAAAAAATGATTCATGTTTTCACATATGCAATGTGCTTATTTGGATATTGTTGGACCCGAATAAGACTGGGAGTTGAATTAAATGCGAAAATGAAGCCACGACTGTGGTTGGGGAATCTGTAATATGAACATAGTGGCATTCAGATAGAATGCGTTCATTCCTAAGTATAGCAGATATAAGCTATAAGGATTGATTCCTTTTAACCTTATGTGGTGTAGTTGGTAGTGCCTTGACTTAGTAATTATAAGTCCTAGGCTCAAGTTCCGGTCGGGATAAAAAATTATTCATGTTTTCACATATGTAATGCGCTTATTTGGTTATATATATATATATATATATATATATATATATATATATATATATATATATATATATATATATATATATATATATATATATATATATATATATATATATATATATATATATACACACACACACACACACACACACACACACAATGAAAGCGATGTGTATATAACACACTGCTATCCACGAAAAACATGTTACATATCAGGCTAGGCGATCCTCTGTGGATAACAGGTGTATTAGCACGCTTTCATTATGAATATAATGTTTTTATTTTTTTAAGAGTGTGACACCGGGACAGGCAGAAACCGCCCTCATTAACAAAGGCCAGGGCACGAGAAAATACCAAGACAAAGGAAAAGAAAAAGGTTAAGGACAAGGCAGAGATGAGGTAATGTCATACAAAGGAAAACGACAGGCTGAAAAAATCAGTCAAAGTACAGAGGACACAGAGATATGGAGGACTAGGCTCTGAGATGACGATTGATCTGCTGTTTGAAGGATGAAAGGTCATAAGAATTAGGAAAGACAGAAGGAGGAAGAGAGTTCCAGAGTCTGGAGGTAGATGGGAAGAAGCAGTCGCTGCACCGACCAATCCGCGAGCTACAAATCTCCACACATTACCTGTGAGATGAGGCCGATTGGCGAGTGTTACGCGGCCTCAGCAGTGGAGGAGGGATGCAACTCGCCAACTACTTTAAACTCCACGTACAATTGCGATTCGTTGGTATAAGAGCGAAGGGAAAGTACTTGTCAAGTACAGGTTGCGCTATGGTATGCAGATTTTTATCTGTTGTATTCACGTTTTAGTTATGGAGCCTCTGCATGAGCATATACTCAGCAAGCCAGGTTAGGGTCGCTTTATATATATATATATATATATATATATATATATATATATATATATATATATATATATATATATATATATATATATATATATATATATATATATATATATATATATATATATATATATATATATATATATATATATATATATATATATATATATATATATATATATATATATATATATATATATAGAGAGAGAGAGAGAGAGAGAGAGAGAGAGAGAGAAATAATTGTTTAGAAATCTCTTAAAAAAATAATTGCCAAGCACAGTAATCAAATAAATTTTTTTTTTTAATATCATCAGTTTATAATGAATTCACTTGCAAAAAATATGAGACACTCACTAGCTTATGTACATATACAACAGAATATAATGGACAGGATGTAGTTAAATAGATCGTGTGGTTTACATATATGAAGCATCATTAAACATCTTTTTATATTGCTAATAACATACGATAAATACGAACTATATGGGGAATATTTACTGCATATGTAAATATATGTACCAACTAATATTCTACGATTTACGACAGTGTGGGAAGAACATTTCATCTTCGACAAATTAATATATTCGTGAAGAAATGAAATGTCGTCTGAAGTTGCTCCATGATTACGTTTTCTATCATGGTTTTACACAGAAAACGAAATTTTAATGGGTAACTGCGTGTATTGTAATACTCTGTCCTATAGAGAAGTAGTCATTGAACACAGAGTCAATGGGGTTTAAAGGAAAGTTTTATCGACAATTTGACTTCATAATGATATTTTATATATATATATATATATATATATATATATATATATATATATATATATATATATATATATATATATATATATATATATATATATATATATATATATATATATATATATATATATATATATATATATATATATATATATATATATATATATATATATATATATATATATATATATATATATAACCAGTATTGCTTATAGTGACTAACACACAAAGCACAAATTGTCAATAATATCCAAATATACTCCAGGTACATATAGGGGAAATATATTTTTAATATTATACTTACCAATAAATGATTCAATCCTAATTCCTTTGTATTAAACGGTAATATAACCTGTCGGTATAAATGCGAGAGTAGATGTATAAAGAAAAAATATATATAAAAAAAATTTGATGTTATTTTTTTAGATGATGCATATACTAAGCTATGAAATACATACAAAAATTAACTATAAATACATAAATACAGTTATCTCCACGCTTATTTTGACGCCTTATTTTCAAAGAATCCCGAAACTTAGTATGCATATGTGTGTCATTAAAAAAGGATTAATCCACAAATAGAAAGGCACAAAAAAAAAAAACAATAAATACTCAAAATTTTCACACTCCACCGGGCCTCATCAGGGTGAACCCAAGAGAAGGGTGAAAATTTTGAGCATTCATTGTGTCTTCTTGCGCCTCTTTAAGAGTGGATTAATTTTTCTCATATATATATATATATATATATATATATATATATATATATATATATATATATATATATATATATATATATATATATATATATATATATACACACACATACATACATACATATATATATATATATATATATATATATATATATATATATATATATATATATATATATATATATATATATATATATATATATATATATATATATATATATATATATATATATATATATATATATATATATATATATATATATATATATATATATATATATATATATATATATATATATATATATTACGTGCTACAAAAAGACACGAACAAATGAAAAAAGGTCTATAGTCACAAAATGTAAAAAAAGAGAGAAACAATACAACAACAAACGATACCATGAAAATAAAAGAAAAAGCTGTAAACAAAACTAACACACAGTAAACCAAGGGGGATGCTAAAGAAAAGAAACGAATAGGTAAGTACAAGAAAATAGAAGAGAAAAGAAGAACATGAAGGAGAGTTTGAACTGAAGAAAATATAGACAGGGAAACGTGAGAGGAGGGCGCAAGACTAACAAAGGATCCAATACCTTTTAAAACTTACTTTAGAGAGTGAAACTCTCTTCAAATACAGTAACACGAGCATACATAAAAGGGGTATTATAGCAATTTATACAGGAGACAGATACAGAGAATACAATGATACAATACAATGCAATACAATACAATACAAATATACTAAAGAAAATGACTGAAATATATGAGGCAACAATTTCCTAATAATAAGAATAGCAATGTATTATACGTAATATAAAAAGTATATTGCAAAAGCCTTTACAGATCGGCAATATAGTACATACTTCCTGAATTTCAAATACACGACGTGTTATTCGAATCTGCCCACTTACCCTGTGGGTGACCCAAGTGGGGGAAATGTGGCCTCTCTTTATCCCAAAGGAGCCAAGAGGAGTGATCGAGTTATATTTGGTTTCTAGTGAATGTGTGCTTTGATTCGGCCACCCCCTTACAAGGGGGATTGAGGCCACTGTATATGCATATATACTAATCAAACTGCATGCAGGGAGAAAAGCGAGATAAAACGTGATATATCATAAAGCGGAATTGTCAAAGTAATCAAAAGATAAATAAAAATGAGAAAATATAATTTATACATCATAATTTAACTTAGTATTCTGACATAATTATGATATGCAATAAAAAGATATTCGTAAGCATCTTTACTCAGGTTAATTAAGCCACACCTCATTTTTTCCCAAAAAGTGACCTGTCTCTGTTGTGCCTACAAATGACAAGGCAAAATTAAAAGAAATCGCGGAATAGTACACACTCACAAATACACAACCGCACACTTACACAAAAAAGGAAACACATGAATAAAAAAAGGAGTATTCTTTTTTAACTGTACTCACCATAACAGCTCTGTCTAATTTTTTACAGCCTTGCGTATAAGCCGTATCTAAGTCGATACAATGGAGCCGGGCATCAAGGGATGATTCCCGAAAGCAATTAATACATAACATTGTTCTCTTCGTCGTTGAAAACATTATTTGCGGTTCTCCGTGCATCGCACACTGGAAAAAAAGAATATATGATGAGATATATTTCTATTATATATTTACTTATGGCTTCGATATATAGTTTAACATTGTCAATACATGAAAGTAAAAATATCTATCATTCTTACAATTATATTAATGAGGTGCTGACGAAATACCACCCATAAGTAAGAGGTCATCGTGTTATTGGTTGAGAGCATCCAAGCTCTTGGCTCTTATCCAATCAGATTCTCAGTGAGAGAAAGGGGAGGGAGAACGAGGAAATGGGGAGGTCTTTGGAACCGCTTTGCACAATAATAGTCATACTGTGTTATATCAAACTGCAAAAATTTAATCAAATATCGAGGAAAAACATTTTCAACAAAGCCATCATAACCAGCAACCTGGGACCAAATATACAAAACCAAATTCTTCTGTATCATAACCAAAAGCCCTTTGGTTAAAATGATTAAACAGCGGCTTTCTTCATTAAAGTTAATATCCTTTTACACCAAAAATACTCAAGCTGCGACTATAAACCTCCAGTCATTTGAACGGAAAATTTTATCATGCAGTGACCTAAGGCCACTGCATTATAACTAGAAGCTTTCATCAAAATCATCAGCTGCTGGGTAAAAAAAAATGACATCATCTGCATTAGAGCCTAAAGCTGTTTCGGAAATGACTGCACGAGAGGAAAAAAATTAACTCACTTTTCGATTGGCTTCTCTCCCTCGTTTGGACATGTGAATAATATCGTGAAGGGAGAACATTCTTGCTCGATGAGTTTCCTCTCTACAGTGACCACACAGAGCTTGACCTGAAAATGAATAAATGTCTCAAGTTAAAAGTAAATATCTTGCAGGGAGAATTTTCTTGCTCGATGAGTTTCTTCTCTACAGTGACCACACAGAGCTTGACCTGAATATGAATGAATGTCTTAAGTTAATGGTAAATCTCGTGAAGGGAGAACATTCTTGCTCGATGAGCTTCTTCTCTACAGTGACCAGACAGAGTTTGACCTGGAAATGAATAAATGTCTTAAGTTAAAAGTAAAACATGATGAAGGACCAGAGGGATATGGGTAATCAGTGGTTTATTTCATGAAATCTGAATCATTCAAATCTCTCGACTCTCCTGTCGGGTTCGTCACAGCGGATCAATCTTCTCCGTGTTGTCCTATCCTTTGCTCCCTCCTCTGTTACACCACACACACTTTCATGTCCTCCCTCACCACATCCATAAACCTCTCCTTTGGCCTACTTCTCCCCCTCCTGCCTGGCTGCATTTTTCTCCCAACATACCCTTCATCCCTTCTCAGCACATGTCCAAACCTTACAAGTCAAACAAAGGAGTAAAAATGACTATTAGTAAAAGCCAAACAAACTGGGCTGACGCAAGGGAGAACCTGCTTTGCATATCACCTCGTTTCGTTCTGGGAATGGAAAGAGATTTCTTTAGTCACGACGTGGATTGAGGGTGGGACAAGAGCGGAATCTATTGTAATCATCATCAAAGTTTACGGTTTCTACCGTCAGATATAGCTACAAGGCATGAATGGCCCCCTAATTGCAATATCCTTTGCGTCTTTTAATTCCAGTCTCGCTAAATCACAAAGGAACATATATATGTTCGAAAACGGCAAACCATCGCTGAAAAGCTATATCATGACCTCAGCCTTCCCCCCCAAAAAGGCGCATGCATGTGTCTGTTTTCATTATACTTATATTACAAAATATCCAAGGGAAAAAAAAGAACAATATTGTTTTCGATTCCATCCACTTTAACGACTAAGTCAGGCAAAAAATGTATGGCATACTTTAATATATATGACATTGAATTGCTACCATATAGTCTTTAGTGGTTGGAAAAGGCCCATTAAAGAAAACGAGAAAAATATATAAAGAACTTATTAGTTTCGTGACCTAATCTGGTCACTTTCATAAAGTACAATGCCTAAGAGCAGATTAGATCACGAAATTAATAAGTACTTTGAATATTTTTCTTGTTGTTTTCTTTAATGGGTCTATTCGTATACCACACACACACACACACACACACACACGCACGCACACACCGCGCGTTCAGTGACACACGGAAATGCTCCTCTTAAATTTTTAATTGTTTCGAGTGACTAAGTGCTTAGTGGAAAACTTTACCATAATTTCCCTAAATCTGAAATCCTGCAGAGTATTGTGAGTACAAAACTTATATTTGTTGTAAGACGAGACTGTTCATATTAAAGGAAAAAAATTGAGAACATTTTCGTGAGCAGAGAGAGAGAAGCTGCCGTCCAGTTCTGCCTTGAGGGAAATCTAGAAGAGTTGCCAGAGGTGGAGCCATCACATCACATTACCTAATTTTTTGTGTAAACTGGGGAAAGCTCTTAAGCCGTTTACCTGATCCTGTGGTTCTATATATTGTTAAAAAATCAGTATCCTTCCTAGTTAGTTAGCTTGATACACGAAATAATTGAATAATAAAAGAAAAAAAAATTACCAAATATCCACCTGTCAACAGTACTGAGTTAAGTTGCCAAGTAGTACAGCAGTCTTATTTTCTTCATTTTTTTTGCTTTTCTTTTAGCTTTCTCTTTTACTATTTTTTTACTATTTTTTTATTTTGTATATATATTGAGTTAAATGTAAAGTCTAATCCCGTGATAACATATCTTGGTTAGCAAGTCAGTTTATCAGTTAGGAAGAATATATAGCAGAAACAGGTGGGTGCCACCTCAAACAAAAATTCGAATTTTCCTTCAGGTTTGACTTTTGTTATTCTTTTTCTTTTTATACTTAAATTACCATGGTCAAGTTTTTAAGTTAAGATGTGTGTTACCAGAAAAGAGACAAACTGAGTCACTAAATAGCACTTATATGGAGATATAAAAATTCTGTGTGAAGCTCAATTAAAAGTTTTTCTCTTTTTTTTTTCCTCTTTCTCGTCTTCTTTCTATATTCTGTGAGAGGGAGAACATAAAAATGAGGCCATCTCTGTCCCAAACCTCTCCCACCCATGGGTCGGGAGAGGGGGTAGTCATCAGGGGACTTAAACAGAGAATCAAGAAGTTAGAGGAAATGGTTGTAAGCCTTGATGATAAAATTCGGAATATGGATGGAGAAATGAAAGAGAATGAAACACTCAGAGAACAAATAAGATCTTTGGAGGAAGCAAATAAAGCACAAGGGCAGGAGAGAAAGGAACTAGAAAAAAGAATAAAGAAGCTGGAAGGGGAAAAGAGTCAACTAGAATCTAGAATTTCTAAACAAGAAGATAAAAACAAACAGCTGAATGACAACCTAAAGGAATTAGATGTTAGTTCACTGCTCTCTTCTGAGAGAGACGAGATTGCTGCTTGGAATGTCCAGATTAAGGAAAACATTGAACAGTTCAGAAAAGAGTTCCAGGAGCTGAATATGGAAAATGATGCCATGAAAACGTCCTTTGCTGATGCACTAAAGGGGAATGTGGCAGTAAAAGAGGCTGTAAAGGTGGTGGCACTGGAAAACATACAAACAGTTGACTATAAAGAGACAGAAATCGAAAAAATGAAAGACGTTGTGATGGAAAGGGCAAACCCACTCATCAGACAGGCACTTGATAAGGAGAAGACGGTGGTAATCTCAGGCATAAGTGAATCCCAGGAGCCAACATGGCAGGGGAGACTTGAAGAAAATAAAGCTAAGGTTGTAGACCTGATAAGAAAGCTTGGAGTAGTATGTGGTCCTGAGGATATTGTAAACATACACCAACTAGGTAAATATTCGAGGGAAGGAAAGCCGAGACCAACAAAAGTAACCTTTGAGAGAGGGGAAACATGTAGGGAAATATTGTTGAGAAAAAAAAGTCTAAAAGACCTTCAAGAATGCAAAGAAGTGTTCATTGGACGATACAGAACACAGGAAGAGATGGGAAAGATAAAAAACTTGTTACAAGAGGCAAGAAGGTTAAATGATGAGAGAAATGAAGAAGAGAAGAAAAATTTTCGTTACAGAATACTTCCAGACAAAGGGGAGATAAAGAAGATAATGACAGAAGATCAGGGGATGGGGCCTCATTAAGATTGTTATACACAAATGCTGATGGATTAGCTGGTAAGGCAGTAGAATTAAAAGATAGGATTCACAACAGTAAGGCAGATATAGTAGCAATTACAGAGACTAAGTTGAGTGAGGACATAAACAGTGTCACAGTTTTTCCTAAGGGCTTCAGAATACTAAGGGTTGAAAGATCTGAGAGGACTGGTGGAGGGATAGCACTGCTCATAAGTGAGAGGATTCAAGTTGAAGAAATAAACTTGGCTATAGAAAGTGAGTTCAGGGAATTTCTTGTTGCTCGCATAAATACTGGGTCAGAGAGCATTATAATAACTGTTGTATACAACCCACCAAGGAACCAAAATAGGCTTGAAATTTATGAGGAAAGTCATATAGGTACTATTGAAGTCATAAACTCAGTTGTTAACATGGCACGGGAGAAAAAATGTAGGATTTTGATTATGGGAGACTTTAATCATAAAGAGATAGATTGGATAAATCTTGACCCACACAGTGGTGAGGACTCATTCGGGGCAAGATTCCTAGATTGCGTACAAGGGAATTTCCTACACCAACATGTAATGGAATCAACAAGAGCCAGGGGTGGGGATGAGCCATCACTACTTGATCTAGTGTTCACAGATAATGTGTTGGATATTGAAAATATTGAGTATGAACCACCAATTGGAAAGAGTGACCACTGTGTGTTGTTGATGGAGTATATCATTGAAGATATTCTTCCTGAGAGTAGGGGCACTGAGGACATGAGGAGGAACTATCCGAAAGGAGATTACATCAAAATGAATGAGCTTTTTGCAGTTATTGACTGGAGAACATTATTTTACAACAAATCTGTACAAGAAATGTATGACATCTTTTGTGAGAAATATGGGAAGATAGTAGATTGCTGCATACCTGTCACCAAAGTAGGTGTAATTCATGCCAGAGAGAAATGGTTCGATAATGGGTGTAAAAGAGCTAAGGAGTGGAGAGACAAATGCTGGAAAAGGTATAGGAGGAGAAAAAACATAAATGCCTGGCAAGCCTACAAAAGAGCAAGAAATGACTACCTAAGTAAAAGGAGAGAGGCAGAGAGAGATTATGAGAGGGACATCACCAGGAAGGCTAAAGAAAATCCCAAGCTTTTCCACAGCTTTATCAGAGGAAAACTGAAGGTAAAAGAACAGGTTTTAAGGCTAAAGAGAGCGGATGGAAGCATCACTGAGACGGACGAAGAGATCTGCAAAGAATTGAACAAAGAGTTTCAGTCAGTATTTACAGTAGAAAATACCCCACCCCCTCAGATTGCAGTGATAGAAGCTCAAGGGCCGGTATTAGAGAACATCAACCTTACAGCCACAGAGGTATGCAAAGCGCTGATGGATTTAGATGTTCATAAAGCTACAGGTCCTGATGACATATCCCCTCATGTGCTTAAAAAATGCGCAAACACAATATCAGTGGCACTAAGTATCATATTTAAGGAGTCACTGGAGTCGGGGGAGATTCCAAGATGCTGGAAACAAGCAAATGTGATACCTATCTTCAAAAAGGGAAGGAGGGATACGGCTCTGAACTATAGACCAGTTTCCTTGACCAGCATAGTTTGCAAAGTTATGGAGAAACTACTAAGGAAACATATCTCTCTTCACTTGGAATCCTTCAACTTTTTGTCAGTGAGGCAACATGGCTTCAGAGAAGGTAGATCAACAGTAACAAACTTATTAGAATTTTATGATGAGGTAAGCCAAATCTTACAGGAAAGAGAGGGCTGGGCAGATTGCATATTCCTAGACTTCCAGAAAGCGTTTGACACTGTTCCACATGGGAGACTTATTAGGAAGCTGCACTCAATGGCTAGAATAGGTGGAAATGTTTTGGAATGGATAAAAACTTACTTAGAAGGAAGGGAACAGAGGGTTAGAGTAAGACACTCAGTGTCTGAATGGAGAAGAGTTAGTAGTGGAGTTCCACAGGGTTCAGTTTTAGGGCCACTTTTGTTCCTTGTATATGTAAATGACCTACCAGAGTCTGTAAATTCATTCATGAATATGTTTGCAGATGATGCAAAGATTGTGAAGAAAGTAAAAAACGAGAACAATGGTAGAGAACTTCAGGAGGATCTAAATAATCTACATGAGTGGTCAGAAAAGTGGCTAATGAAATTCAATACTTCAAAATGTAAGGTAATGAGAATGGGTACAAGTGCAAGAAGGCCCAAGCTTGACTACTCGGTGGCTGGAGTACAACTTCAAGAGACAGAAAATGAGAGAGATCTAGGAGTAAACATACTGGCAGATTTGTCTCCAGAAATACATATAAATGGCGTAGTAAGGGCAGCATATGCATTCTTATCAAATGTAAGGGTAGCCTTCAGGCACATGGACAAGGAAATGTTCAGAAATATTTATGTAACCTATGTGAGGCCAAAACTCGAATATGCAGCCCCCTTTTGGAATCCGCACTTGAAAAAGCACATAGCTAAGCTTGAAAAAGTTCAAAGACATGCCACGAAACTGGTGCCAGAAATACGCAATCTCAGTTATGATGAGAGGCTGAGGGAATTAGACTTACCATCACTGGAAGCTAGAAGAGTGAGGGGAGATATGGTGACAGTCTTTAAATTCCTTCATGGTTATGATAGAGTGGATAGGGATCGATATTTCGATATGGCTGGCTCTAGAACTAGAGGTCATAGTTTGAAGCTTCGTAAGAAAACTTCTTTGCAGGATGTAAGGAAATACTTTTTCAGTGTAAGAGTAGTTGATAATTGGAATTCGCTAAGCGAGGAGGTAGTTAATGCTATCTCAATCCATAGTTTTAAGGACAGGTACGATAAGTATCACTAAGTCTAAAATGGAACCGATGAGGAGACGGGAAGATACGAGCTTTGGGCTCTTTCCCGTAAACACAATTAGGTAATCACAATTAGGTAATCACACACACAAACATATATATATATATATATATATATATATATATATATATATATATATATATATATATATATATATATATATATATATATAAAGAGAGAGCGAGTGAGAATGGAGACAGTGTAGAAAATACAGTATACAGTGGGAATAGGGCCATTTCCAATTCAAATTTCGTGTTCTCCCCCGACAACTAAATGGTCCCCTCCCTGTCAACGACTTTTTTCTTTTTTTTTCCTTTCGGTATATTTATTTTTTTACTTTTTCTTTATTTTCTTTGTGCACATCTTATATTTTTTACTTATTCTCTTACGTACTTTGTTAACACAACATAAAATATTTCGTGTATGTGTGTATGTATGTATGTGTACACGCATTTGAAGACAACTCTAGTAATACTTTTAAAACATGAGGTGGCTTTGCATGACCTAACTCGAAATTTTCTATTCAAACATGTGCAGATCTACCCAAGTACACAGAGTACGAAGGGTGACGTAAATTACTCCCAACATTCCTGTGTTTATTAATAAGGTTACTTATTTCTTTTCTCAAAAGCACCACAATCAGTATCTGAACAGAACATGAAAGGTTTTCAGAAACTTTAATTTTTACATACATACATACGAAAATGCATACATAGACAATGGCCGAAATCCCTCTTTGAAGGGGGTGGCTGAATCAAAGCACACATTCTAAAAGGAAATGCAAAGGATGCTAAAGAGAAAGAAAAGAATAAGAAGAGCGAATAGTTAAGCCGAAATAGACCGGAGAGAGAGAGAGAGAGAGAGAGAGAGAGAGAGAGAGAGAGAGAGAGAGAGAGAGAGAGAGAGAGAGAGAGAGGAGAGAGAGAGAGAGAGAGAGAGAGAGAGAGAGAGAGAGAGAGAGAGAGAATTCTGTAAATGTTCTTGGTGTCTGACTTAGGAAATGAACTCAGACAACTAGAGCAGTTACATAAATTAAAAATCCTGTATCATTCAGAATCAAAATTGGCTGTGAAAATACACACATACAGACACACACACACAAAGCTTAAAATAATTTTATTAATATTAAATTAATTGTACGAAGCAAAGCATAAGGTACGCGAACTAAATCGTAATCAGAATTTGATATAATTAACGCATTCATCTTTATGAAGCAATGATGTCCTAAGAACAGTGAATCTATGTAATTGACACAATTAATAAACTTTAAATGCTTGCAGTATTTGTATGAACACTGACGAGTTTGTCCCAAAGACACTCTCTCTCTCTCTCTCTCTCTCTCTCTCTCTCTCTCTCTCTCTCTCTCTCTCTCTCTCTCTCTCCTCTCTCTCTCTCTCTCTCTCTCAATATATATATACAAATGAGAGAGAGAGAGAGTAATAATAATACTTTATTTCCATTTCAATACAATGGGTATTCGTCAGCCAGGGTAAGCCCCAACCCCCCACTGTGGTGTCCACCCACAGCAGTTCCTTGCCAGTAAACAGCTTAAACTCTCGGTCTTGGACGGGAACCGATCTTTCGACCTCATGAATGCGAAGCCAGCGCGTTACCACTGTACTAGCCAGTATAAAAACTACCTATTCTAAAGCATGGATAAAAGGCGACCCTCGTGTATGAGCACGCGCGTGCGTTCTTACACACACACACACACACATACACAAACTAAGAGAAATATGGTTATAATAAGAACCAGAAAACATTAAAAAAAAAAAACCAAGGATAAAAAAAATCGCTACTTAATTTGGTGGTTAGATGGTTAGGTGACTGGTATGCCATGCCACAGAGTCAAGGTGCCGTAACATGAGTTCACACACGTAAATAATTACATAGATTATATACCCTTTAATGTCACAATTATTCTCCATCCGAATGGGGGTGGACACAGACTTGTTGCAGCTGGGGGGCTTAAGACAGAATGCCTTTCCTAACACCCCGCGGTTCATTGACACTGGGCAAAAAATAGATATTCAACGGAAGAGAGGAACACAAAAAGCGCTGTACATATTCTCTACCTGAGAGAGGGACTAAACCTCCAATTGGATTTGAACCCGGTTAGGTAATGAGGATGATTACACCTGGGGAAATGCGCGCTCTCTCTCTCTCCTCTCTCTCTTCTCTCTCTCTCTCTCTCTCTCTCTCTCTCTCTCTCTCTCTCTCTCTCTCTCTCTCTCTCTCTCTCTCTCCAAAAAAAAAAAAAAAATACCCCAGCGGT
>JAXCGZ010016994.1:0-22500 GCA_037179515.1 Halocaridina rubra
AACTGTTCATAATGCCCTTTCAGTCTCCTATATTATTGTGCCTCATTTATCTATAAATATCTCCAAATTTAAGGAGCATCAAAAACAGGCAATTGCATCTGTACTTGATCTAGAAGTCCTAACACATATTTTTGACAACGATCTTCCACATACATTATTTGGTTGTCATTTAAAGGACAGGCATTAGCATAGGTATTGAATTCGTATCCAAAGTTAATGACATTCAGTGGCAAGAGATAGCCCGTACAATCAAGCTTAGGAAGATTTTCTTTTGGGCATTTTGACAGATATTCTGGTTCAACTACAATTTGCATAATATTTCGATACATGTCGAGAAGACCCTCTGTAAGCTTCGTGATGTTTAAATTCTGTTCTTGAAAAAGTTTCTTTACTCCTACAACTTCCTTGAGAGTCTTACGAACAAACAAAAGGTAGAGTTTATTCTGAGGATCATTATATGCTTGGCTAAGTTGATGTTTTGTAAGGCAGCATTCATTTGTAGCAGCTATATTGAAATGGAGCTTAAGTGCATCCCAATGATCCAGAATTACAGTTACTGCCTCTAAAGGAGACAGCCAGCGTGTGCTAGCTAACCCTGGAACTCTTTTTGGTACAGAGTTTTCAAAAACTTGATACAACTCACTGTAAGTGCGCATTCTTTTTGGGCTGTTAGCAAACCATGTGTATGTCTCTTTTGCTATATGGTCAAGAATTGTGGGAAACCCACCACATGCTGTACTTGCTGCTAAATGAAGCGAATGACATACACACTTGATTAATGTGATCTCTGAATTATCCTGTCTCAATAATGTTATAAGAGAGTGAGTGCATCCAACCATAGAATTAGCTCCAACTGTACCAATTCTAATTAGTTTATGAATATCCAAGGTGTCCTCCTCCAAACAATCTTTTACAGTCCTATATACAGTTTCTGCAGTAGCATTTTTAAGGGGAACAAGTCTGGAGAAGGTGTCAACTATTGCTCCCTCATTTGGACTGGAAAACCGAATGCTTAAACTAAACATGCAATTTTAGCTTCATTTGTACTCTCATCAATAAGCAAGCTAAAAGGCTGGTCTCTAATTTCTTCCATCAGTTGTTTGGTGAAACTTGGTGCAAGTACATATTTCTGTAATCAGGAACATTTAGTGCGGTGCAATTTTTTTTTCAAAACATTTGACTTTTGATTTAGCAGAGTAATCAGTTCACCCAAATGATCTATTGATAAGTTAGATGAATGTTCTGTCACATAAATTGCTAGATTCAACTCTGCTACTTTTGAAGGGTCATTCACCACTGGCTGGAGACTATCCTTTATGGATACTTGCACTTTACTTCCTGATGATTTTATAGTGTCCATAAGTTTCTTCCCTGAAGCATGAGTCACATGTGACTTCATGTGGGCTTGTAAAACTGTCCCACAGGCCTTGCATCTGGCCTTTGTAGCATCCCCAGGATATGGTGTAGCCATCCTGTAATTATATTTGAATATAGAATGTACTATTCGTTCAAAGTTTTCAACCAAATTCATAAATTTAATCACAAATAAATAACTAAGCAAATGTATATGATGGCATACATATTTAACCAACAAATGGATTTCATTTTATAAATTAGGGACTCATTTTACATTAGAAACTGAGACCTTTTGCTCATTCAAAATGAGTTGCTCTACCTAGCCCTCCCCAATAATATGTTTCTTGGTTAAATAATTATAACTGCATATTAAAAAAAAAAAGTTTGCAATTAATCATAAAACTGAACAATACACAAATCAAAATAATTCTACAAACAAGGTAAGTTTACATATGTATTTACCTAATTGTATTTACCTAATTGTGTTTACGGGAAAGAGCCCAAAGCTCGTATCTTCCCGTCTCCTGATCGGTTCCATTTTATACTTAGTGATACTTATCATACCTGCCCTTAAAACTATGGATTAAGATAGCATTAACTACCTCCTCGCTTAGCGAATTCCAATTATCAACTATTCTTACACTGAAAAAGTATTTCCTTACATCCTGCAAAGAAGTTTTCTTATGAAGCTTCAAACTATGACCTCTAGTTCTAGAGCCAGCCATATCAAAATATCGATCCCTATCCACTCCATCATAACCATGAAGGAATTTAAAGCCTGTCACCATATCCCCCCCCCTTCAATCTTCTAGCTTCAAGTGATGGTAAGTCTAATTCACTCAGCCTCTCATCATAACTGAGATTGCGTATTTCTGGCACCAGTTTCGTGGCATTCCTTTGAACTTTTTCAAGCTTAGTTATGTGCTTTTTCAAGTGTGGATTCCAAAAGGGGCTGCATATTCGAGTTTTGGCCTCACGTAGGTTACATAAATATTTCTGAACATTTCCTTGTCCATGTGCCTGAAGGCTACCCTTACATTTGATAAGAATGCATATGCTGCCCTTACTATGCCATTTATATGTATTTCTGGAGACAAATCTGCCAGTATGTTTACTCCTAGATCTCTCTCATTTTCTGTCTCTTGAAGTAGTACTCCAGCCACCGAGTAGTCAAGCTTGGGCCTTCTTGCACTTGTACCCATTTTCATCACCTTACATTTTGAAGTATTGAATTTCATTAGCCACTTTTCTGACCATGCATGCAGACTATTTAGATCCTCCTGAAGTTCTCTACCATTGTTCTCGTTTTTTACTTTCTTCACAATCTTTGCATCATCTGCAAACATATTCATGAATGAATTTACAGACTCTGGTAGGTCATTTACATATACAAGGAATAAAAGTGGCCCTAAAACTGAACCCTGTGGAACTCCACTACTAACTCTTCTCCATTCAGACACTGAGTGTCTTACTCTAACCCTCTGTTCCCTTCCTTCTAAGTAAGTTTTTATCCATTCCAAGACATTTCCACCTATTCTAGCCATTGCTTGCAGCTTCCTAATAAGTCTCCCATGTGGAACAATGTCAAACGCTTTTTGGAAGTCTAGGAATATGCAAACTGCCCAGCCATCTCTTTCCTGTAAGATTCGGCTTACCTCTTCATAAAATTCTAATAAGTTTGTTACTGTTGATCTACCTTCTCTGAACCATGTTGCCTCACTGACAAAAAGTTGAACAGGATTCCAAGTGAAGAGAGATATGTTAGGAAAATGATTGTATTGTAATTTTATAATTATTAAATACCTAAAAATATGTAACATAAATATATTAAAGCCACGATGTAGTAACTTGGAAAGTAAACAGTTTGTTTCTTTCCAGTAAATGTTTTAGTTTTCCTATAATAATAATAATAATAATAATAATAATAATAATAATAATAATAATAATAATAATAATAATAATAATAATAATAATAATAATAATAATAATAATAATAATAATAATAATAATTTAATTTGTTAATTTCTAGGTTTAAGTGTGCTTAACATTTTATACTATATATACCTAAATAGAAAAATACAATATTGTACCTCATTTACTATCTGCTAAGAAATTATAAAAGAAATATTATTTCTTAGAACCTCGTTTAACATGTTCGGAGTTGGGTGCATAACTATGTTATTGGATTTCCCAGTCTTGAATATCTACCATATTTAAGGGAAGTTATTTCTCTGGTTTTGTTTAATAGGTCCTAGTTATATGTACTAATATTTGCTAACCTTGGTGTCTAGGATTTTTTTTTCTTTTCATGTAAGTCTGTACCAACCTATTCGCCGGCACCTAACCATTTACTCTACGGTACCATATGGTAATTTGGTAAGTTGGATATATTTAAGCTAGGCTTTTTATTTATGAGATGTATAATTACATATGTTTTTCGTTGGGGTTATAGCACACGATGAATCTGTTACTGGTAACCTGATATCGAATGTTCATGACAGTGGGAACAGGAGTACACGAACTGCTATAGCCTCACTTCAAGGGGCAATATAATGGGAATTGGTTAAGAAATACTGTCGAGAATGAAGTGATTGAGTCAAGGAGCATGAAATTAAAAGATTGAAGAGGCAATCGAGAAACTGCAACGCTTTAAAACTGTGAGGAGTTATTGATAAAGAAAGGATGAATTGCTTGTTAGCCCATACAGTATGAAATCTAAAGACGAATGTTACACCATATTTTACACAAACTTTGACAATGATATGAAGTCAGTAGTGTATTGTGTGAGGGTGCTTTGTATGGTGTTTTTCCAGTAAATTTGACATCATTTAATTTATTACGTGGCCGTGGGTATTGACCCCCCCCCCTTTCTCTCTCTTCTACTCTTCTCAAAAAGGAGGGAAACTTATACGAGGATATAATTAAAGTATTTTTCTTTATTGAATGAAAAAAATTAGTCGAGATGTCACAACTGAAACACGAAAGTAACATTGCTGTAATGAAAATAGAACTATGATACCATTTTAGACATTTTCCTTGATTAAGTAGGCGTGGTTATTTGTATTTATTTAATATATAGTATAACATAATATTATCCACGAAAGCTTACTGTTCCGTTTATGCTTTTGAGGGGAAAGTGTCACTTCCCCTACTTTTGTAATCTATCAATATCATGGGTGGTCTACTTCACTTAGGATGGGATGGGATAGGAGGGGAAAAAGGGGGAGGGGATTAAGGATATAAGGGAATTGGAGGGAAAAGCACGAAAATTAAATACAGTAAGGGACAAATAAGAGAGCGGCAGACCCTCGTGCTAAGAGGTAGTCTACAACGTACTGGTTTGTTTGTTATAGTGTATTATCAATCTCAGTTTTTTGTTCTGGAAATTGATATAATATTACTTTCGTACTCTTAAGGGAAATTGGGAAAACTTTATTTTTTAATTGATGAGCTTTAATTTAAAAATGTTATTATTGTACCAACCATCTTTCCCTTTCAAAAAATTTTAAGTTCGTGATTTCACGAGAGAGAGAGAGAGAGAGAGAGAGAGAGGAGAGAGAGAGAGAGAGAGAGAGAGAGCATTTTTATTCCACGTCGTTTTCAACTAACATAGTAAATGGGAATATCCTTAAATTAATTGGGGGTAATTGATATTTATTTTTATTTATATGTATAGGAATTTTGAGTGATTAGTACTCCCAAGATATGCGGATTAACAATACTCAAGGATTTTAAATTAATGCACAGATAAATAAATTGAATGAACATGATAATTTTATTATGAAAAATAAGCAGTAGATAAAGAAATAAAAAAAAATGAATATATAAAATTTGCTGGGTTAATTTGACAGTTGTCCAAAACTTGGAAAGAAGCCACCATTCGTAATATTTGCTGGCAAACGTACTATTACGTAATTTGCATTGCCAGGATATGTAAGATTTAAGACATTCCATTTGCATATTCACCGTTTCTTACTTTTTTTTTTCTTAATTTGTAAGTGCTACTTTGTTTTTGGGTGTGCAGTTGACATTAAAATATCTTTTATTTTTTATTTATCAGAGCTGGGAGGCAAATATTTTTGCCTTTGTGGCCTAAGCATGTGCTGATGTTACATAAGAACATAAGAATAGGGGACACTGCAACATGCCTACTGGCACACACGAGGCAGCTCCATTTTTTAATGATATTTTCAGCATGTCTAACCTATTCTATTGTACTCTACTTATTTATTCTATTTTTCTTTTTATGATTTTTCTAATAAGTACTAACCTATTCATACCCACCCTACCTCTTGTCATATGTCTATCTAATCTACATTTGAAGGTAAGGTATTGGCATTTACTATCCTACTAGGAAGCCTGTTCCATGCATCAGCTACTCTATTACCAAACCAATTTTTACCAATTTCTCCTCTGAACCTAAATTTATCAAGCTTAAATCCATTATTACGAGTTCTGGTTTGATCATGAATATTTAAAACTTTATTTATATCTCCCTTGTTAATCCCTTTAAATCATTTATACACTTCAATATTATCCCCCCTAACTCTTCGCCTCTCTAGAGAATGTAGATTAAGTTTTTTTAATCTGTCCTCATATGGTAGATTTCTGATATTGTGTAGCTAATGTTGTTCCCGTGACACTGCTGTAGTGATTGGGGCCACCTCAAATGGGACCCCACCATCCTCTCCTTCTTATCTCTTTGGTAAGTGAACTCGAGACCTTCTGTGTGGGACTTGACTCTCTATCAAGTGAGCCACTAAAGGGTGTTTTGATATTGGGTATTCACATCGAATGTACTGTACTATTTTTTTTATGCATACAGTTTCAAGACAGGCATTTACACGACTTATCGTGACAGAACTCGTTGTACAGCTGCATCTACGAATGAATGGCTTGACCTTATTTTGTATTCATACTAGCTGAGATGGCAGGGGCTGGGAGTAGACAGACGCCACTACTGTCTCTTTCAGCTTCTTCATATGGATACGGCTTAATGGAGATTTTTTTTTTTCGCCATGGAGCGAAGATAGTTCGAGCTCCTGTACATTCTTTACCAGGGTACAGTATCGACAGATATCTTGTGAATTCAATTGAAAACTCTCGTGTATTGGAGGCAAGACAGTGGGCTGAGGCAGCTGTAGAATAATTTTGGCTTTACGCCAAGGCATGTCGCTTCTACATTTCCTCCTACATATGTTTAAAGTGCACGATGTGACCTCGCACTAGTATTTTCAGTATGTGTCATGACTTGCATGCTCTTTGTGGAGTCATTGCTCTGCATTCTGGTGACCATGTGATGCATATAAGCGAGTACCTCTGCACTTGTTTCTTCTTTACATAAACGTGTGCCAATAGTAATCGTTCGCCCATCAGAAATTGCGTAAGTTTTCTCTGAAGACCCCAATAGAGGTTTTTGGTGACCCGTTACACACGTGAGTCTTCTCATCACGTGTGGGTCCGAGAAAACTTGTTTTCAATTTCCGTACTGCTACCTGTTGTGGTTTTGAACTAAATTGATAACTGTTGACCGCGCTCATCTCCCGTTACTTTCCCTCTGAGGGAATTTCTGTACTATTATGGCTTTCCCTAATTTATCGGTAACGTTTCTCAGCCCTTCCCGTGTAAATATTTTCCTCTTCTTGACTGCTTTTGACATTTTGTTGAGTTAACAAAAACACCGTTTTCAATTTTAAGTCTTATGACATTCCGTTGGGATTGCAAAATAGCAGACATTATCATTCTAGGATTAGCGAGGTTAGGTACGGTAAATATATTTACACGGATTGTAATCTCTCAAGCCTTAAAAAAAAAAAAAAAAAAAAAAAAAAAAAAAAAAAAAAATATATATATATATATATATATATATATATATATATATATATATATATATATGTTCCGGTTTTACGTCGCGGACTCCCTTATCAACCAAGGGCTAGGACGGTTGCCTTCTTGCGAAGAACTTGTTTTGGCAAATGTAATCCTTACACTGAGTGCATGCCTTTGCTAACCTCAGACCGTGACGGGGCGCGAACCCTCGACCTGACGCCTCAGAGTCGGAGACGCTACCGACTGAGCCACGGCGACTACATATATATATATACATATATATATATATATATATATATATATATATATATATATATATATATATATATATATATATATATATATATATATATATATATATATATATATATATATATATATATATATATATATATATATATATATATATATATATATATATATATATATATATATATATATATATATATATATATATATATATATATATATATATATATATATATATTATCAAACATACATCATAATTGTTATCGAATCCTGAATATAAGATTCTGTCTCACTATCGATCCCGCGTTTCTAATGACATACTCACTTGCCTGCCACGCAGGGGAGGTATTTATCCTTTGGTTCTTATACCAGTTAGGTTCTGGAGAGTAGATACTTTACAAGGTACTTCGAAAAAAAATTAACTTAAAGCTTTCTAGGTTAGAGATATCACTGTTAATTCGGCTAAAGCAGTGGTGACTTAGCATAGCCCCTGTGAACTATACAGACTTAGAGATTACGGTATCTTTCGGGTAGCTGGAGTGCATACAATGCTGCCTTTTCGTTATGTAACCGCTAAACGACCATTATTATTATTATTATTATTATTATTATTATTTTTTTTTTTTTGGGGGGGGGGGAAATCCTCAACACAGACATTGCCACTCATAGCAAAGCCTCTCAATTATACATCTACCCCAGTCATCTAAAATGTTACTTCGTAACCCGCTGAGTTGACAGAACTATATTAAATAAAGGAGACCCATTGACCCTTTCCTTCTTATCCTTTAGCAAAGGGTCTGTGGAGGAGATGCTGCGCGAAGTACCTTGGGGAAGCAAATTCAGAATTCTTGAGAGACATTCGCCGTACTGAAAAAAAAAAAAAATCTTAGCATTCATGATAATCTAAGTTTTTAACACATCTTATTATTTAGACACCTCTATAATAGCCACTCTCACATCATTTGGCTCATTGAGTACAACATATATGCATAGGGTCTTTGGTAGAGCAGTCTCTTCAGGGGGTTTATATGATGATAAAGGGAAACATACGTTAGCTAAAGTCGTCATTTAAACATCATGTAAAGTCTCTCTCTCTCTCTCTCTCTCTCTCTCTCTCTCTCTCTCTCTCTCTCTCTCTCTCTCTCTCTCTCTCTCTCTCTCTCTCTCTCTCTCTCTCGTTGTTTTCTTTAATGAGGTTTTTCCTGCCATTTTAGACTATGTTAACAGTCCAGTGTTATTATATATATATATATATATATATATATATATATATATATATATATATATATATATATATATATATATATATGTAATCACCGTGGCTCAGGCGGTAGCGTCCGCGACTCTGAGGTGGCAGGTCGAGGGTTCGCGCCCCGCCACGGTCTGAGGTTAGCAAGGGCATGCACTTAGGGTAACGATTACATCTGCCAAAAAAAGTCCTTCGCAAGAAGGCAACCGTCTTAGCCCTTGGTAGAAAAGGGAGTCCTTGACGTGAAACATTTGATATATATATATATATATATATATATATATATATATATATATATATATATATATATATATATATATATATATATATATATATATATATATATACATACATACTATATATATATATATATATATATATATATATATATATATATATATATATATATATATATATATATATATATATATATTTATAAGATCATAGAAGACGACATAATAGGTAAGAAGAAAGTAAGCCGGTGACTAGTCAAAAAATATCCCACCAATTGCAGTACAGCAGATTTCGCGACTGCTGTAGCTTCGCTAAGTACTGCCAAGTGTAGTTACGTGATAGTATTACATCACCGGAGCCCAAATTACGTAACTACCTATCGCCGATAGTAGCGTATACAATTTTTTTAGCTTTATTTCTTACATCTTTTTCTGCCAGGGGTACCCGTTCCTCTTCTTCAGTTGTGTGCAGGACACGATGCTTGGTCAGCTCCTTAGTCCTGCCCTAGGAGTAGCTCGAGCGTAATAAACGGGGACGTTGAGCATGGAAGTGCTTCCCGCCCAAAGGTGAGGAAATATTTTCCTGTATTTCGGTAAATGTTCTAATATGTGTATTTACCCGATGGTGATAACAGAAAAGCGCCTCATGCTTGCAACCACTTCGTCTTTTTTTTTTTTAATTACTGATATCTTTCATGTTCTTTAGTGCGATTGTGTGTGTGTTATATGATTTATATTTTTATTTATCTTGAGAACGACAAAATTTTTCTTCTTACCGAAGCCCAAGCTCTTTTATTGCTTAATGTACCTTTTCAATTCTTTAATTGCCTGTTAACCACCGCGCGAGTTTCTTCACTGTAGTCCTTTTCTTATCCTGCTCAGAGGCACTGTCAAAGAAATACTGTGCGAACCAACTTTGAAAATCAGACCAGGTGCCTTTAAGTTTATAATATATAATGACAAGCACTACGGCTGTCTTTTCTTTCGAGTTGAATAAAAAGCGGTTTATTAAAACCAATTTAAATTTGCCCAATTGAATGAATATTTCGTGCTTCAATCTTCATCATATTTAAATTAAAGTGAGTTGTAGATGATGTTTTAAATGAAGCGAAGTTTTTGTATATTTATTATTCTTGCAAATCAATTCCGGATTTCTAATGAACTTTCAAGAGTTGTCGGATGACGTTAATTATTTATTAATGATTATTATATTCATTTGTTATATATCTGTCTGTCTCAGAATTAGAGGCTAGTAAAACTTTTGTTTCTCAATAACACATCGTTAGGGGGTGTAATGCTCTGTAATACCTTAGGCTGCTTTCACACCAAATTAGCACGTCGCACGTGGCTTGCCACGTGGTACGCCAGCTGAAAAAAACATCCGGAAATATATAAAACTTTCACACAGAAGTGGCGTGACACATCTCATGTGCCACGTGCGACTTGCATGTCACGTGCGACGTGCAACTTTAGTGTGAAAGCTGCCTTAGAATTACTACTATTACTACGCCCACTATTTCTACTAATACTACTACATTATTCCAACTCTAGCAATTTCCGGCAAAGCTGCTATTTTAATAGTCATTAAAACAATGTGGACACACTCTGGAACGTCCATTCACCATCACTTGTTCTTTTTTTATTTCTACAACTTTTTGTATAATTAGTGTATATAATATATTTTGAATATTAATGGTGATAATTTTATTAACAAAAATAAGCAAGCTATTTTGCTAGGATCCAGCGTATTATGGCTTACTACTACTACTACTACTACTACTACTACTACTACTACTACTACTACTACTACTACTACTACTACTACTACTACTACTACTACTACTACTACTACTACTACTACTACTACTACTACTACTACTACTACTACTAATAATAATAATAAAAATAACAATAATAATAATAGTGTTAATACTAATAATATTACTCTAGCATTATATTAATTTCTCATACATATTGTGTTAACATACTACGTGCTGCTTCTTGTACAGTTATACTAAATATAGAATCATTAATCACCTTCTGGAAATAGCATTTACCCTTGCTCAAGAGCATTTGGTTATTATATGCTCTTATTACCCTCTTACCCTCTCAATTTCTGCAAATGAATTAAGTAAAAAAGCGGATTTAATATTATTCTCGGGTCTGCATGTTAGGATAATTATAAGACTGTTTTAAGCCATCTCTCATATTCTGACATGTCTTGTATCTGGAAATGAGGAAAATACAAGGGGACATTTAGACGTCTTTAAGCCATATTTCATGCTTTGTCATTTCTTGTATTTGGACATGAGGAAAATACACGGCGACTTGAAACCTTTTCCCATATCTGGACCTGAGGGTTTTAATGCATTTCTCGTGTCTAGAATTGAAGGAAATAGAAGATGGCTTTATGCCATTTTTTTTTATTTTCTGATATTTTTCGTGTCTGTGTATTTGGACTATACAAAGTGTTTATTAGCGATTTCTCATATCTTGACATTTCTCGAGTCTGGAAGTAAAGAAAATACTAGGCAGCTTTAATGAATTACTTGTGTCTGGAAATGAAAAAGATACTCATCATCATCATCGTGCCATATTCACTTAGATTTCAGCAACCATGGAACTCCACTTTGTCTCATGTTAATAGCAACAACCCTGGAGGGTTAATATGTCCTCCCGCCACTCTCGTCACACCATCCATATATTTCTTTGTTTTCCTCTAGCTGTTTTACCTTCCAGTCTTCCAGTAACACCACTGCTTCCATCTCATTTTTCATTATCATAAATCTGAGAAATTTAATTTGCCGTCTTCTCACTGTTATCATCAATCATCTCTCTACTCCCATCTGCCTCAAGACATCCTCACTAGTTATTGCCGTCCATGGTATCTTAAGGATATTTTTCTGTACCCACATTTCATCTGCTTCAAACTTTTCCTGCATTTCCCTCTTCACTATCCAAGTTTCTCATCTATACAGCAATGATTACTAAAAATATGTTTTTGTCGCCCATTTTATAATTCCAGTGAAGAACTTTCTGTTCGTCATGTAAACCTTCATTCTCTTAAATGAACTCTTTGCAAAGCCAATTTTCGTCCTAACTTTCTTTTCACATCCACAGCCTTCTGTTATCAAGCTCCCAAAGAAAAAAAAACATATTGACAGCTCTATTCATCTCTTTCTTTCTCTCTCGCCTCTATTCTAAAGAAGATAATTACAGAAGATCAAGGGATGGGGCCTCATTAATATTGTTATACACAAATGCTGATGGAATAGCTGGTAAGGCAGTAGAATTAAATAGGATTTGTAGTAGTAAGGCAGATATAGTAGCAGTCACAGAGATTAAGTTGAGTGAGGACATAAACAGTGTCACAGTTTTTCTTAAGGGCTTCAGAATATTTAGGGTTGAAAGATCTGAGAGAACTGATGGAGGGATAGCACTGCTTATAAGTGAAAGGATTCAGGTTGAAGAAATAAACTTTGCTATAGAAAGGGAGTTCAAGGAATTTCTTGTTGCTCGCATAAATACTGGGTCAGAGAGTATTATAATAACTGTTGTATATAACCCACCAAGGAACCAACATAGGCTAGAAGTTTATGAGGAAAGTCATACAGGTACTACTGAAGTCATAAACTCAGTTGTTAACATGGCATGGGAGAGAAAATGTAGGATTTTGTTTATGGGAGATTTTAATCATAAAGAGATATATTGGATAAATCTTGACCCACACAGTGGAGATGACTCATTCGAGGCAAGATTCCTAGATTGCGTACAAGGGAATTTCCTACACCAACGTGTACTGGAACCAACGATGGCCAGGAGTGGGGATGAGCCATCGCTACTTGATCTAGTATTCACAGATAACGTCTTGGATATTGAAAAAATTGAGTATGAAACACCAATTTGAAAGAGTGACCACTGTGTGTTGTTGATGGAGTATATCATTGAAGATGTTCTGCCTAAGAGTAGAGGCACTGAGGACACAAGGAGAAACTATCCGAAAGGAGATTACTTCAAAATGAATGATCTTTTGGGGACACAAGGAGAAACTATCCGAAAGGAGATTACATCAAAATGAATTATCTTTTTGCAGTTTTTGATTGGAGGACCTTATTTTACAACAAATCTGTACAAGAAGTGTATGACATCTTTTGTGAGAAATATGGGAAGATAGTAGAATGCTGCATACCTGTCACTAAAGTAGGTGTAATTCATGCCAGAGGGAAATGGTTCGATAATGAGCGTAAAAGAGCCAAGGAGTGGAGAGACGAATGCTGGAAAAGGTATAGGAGGAGAAAAAACATAGATGCCTGGTAGACCTAGAAAAGAGCAAGAAATGATTTCCTAAGTAAAAGAGAGGCAGAGAGAGACTATGAAATGGACATCACCAGGAAGTCGAGAGCGGATGGAAGCATCACTGAGATGGATGAAGAGATTTGCAAAGAACTGAACAAGGAGTTTCAGTCAGTATTTACAGTAGAAAATACCCCCCCCCAAAAAAAAAAAATTGCAGAGATAGAAGCTCATGGGCCGGTATTAGATAATATCATCCTTTCAACCCCAGAGGTATGCAAAGTACTGATGGACTTAGTTGCCCATATAGCTACAGGTCCTGATGATACATCCCCTTATGTAGTAAAGGAATGCGCTCAATCAGTATCATTGGCACTAAGTAACATATATGAATATTCGCTGGAATCAGGGGAGATTACAAGATGCTGGAAAGGAGCAAACGTGGTACCTATCTCCAAAAAGGGAAGAAGGGATACAGATTTAAACTATAAACCTGTTTCATAGGCCAGAATAGTTTGCAAAGTTATGGAGAAACTACTAAGAAAATACATATCTCTTCACTTGGAATCCTTCAACTTCTTGTCAGTGAGACAACATGGCTTCAGAGAAGGTAGATCAACAGTAACAAACTTATTAGAATTTTATGATGAGGTAAGCCGAATCTTACAGGAAAGAGAGGGCAGGGCAAATTGGATATTCCTAGACTTCCATTTGACACTGTCCCACATGGAAGACTTAATAAGAAGCTGCAAGCAACGGCAAGAAAGGTGAATATGTCTTGTAATGGATAAAAACTTACTTAGATGGAAGGAAAACAGAGAGCTAGAGTAAGACACTCAGTGTCTGAATGGAGAAGAGTTAGTAGTGGAGTTCCACAGGGTTCAGTTTTAGGGCCACCTTAGTTCCTTGTATATGTAAATGATCTACCAGAGTTTGTAAATTCATATATGAATAAGTTTGCATATGATGCAAAGATTGTGAAGAAAGTAAGCAACGAGAACAATGGTAGTGAACATCAGGAAGATCTAAATAATCTGCATGAGTGATCAGAAAAGTGGCTAATGAAATTCAATTCTTCTTGTTAGGTAATGAGAATGGGCACAAGTGCAAGAAGGCCCAAGCTTAACTATCAATTGGCAGGAGCAGAACCTCAAGAGACATAGATTCTAGGAGTAAACATACTGCAGTTTTGTCCCCAGAAATGCACATAAATGGCATAGTAAGGGTAGCATATGCTTTCTTAGCAAATGTAAGGGTAGCCTTCAGGCACATGGACAAGGAAATGTTCAGAAATATTTGTAACTTATGTGAGGCCAAAGCTCGAATATTCAGCCCCCGTTTGGAATCCACACTTGAAAAAGAATGTAGTTAAGCTGGAAAAGTTCAAAGACATGCCATGTAACTGGTGCCAGAAATACACAATCTCAGTTATGATGAATGGCTAAGGGAATTAGACTTACCATCACTCAAAGCTAAAAGAATGAGGGGGGGATATGGTGACGGTTTTTAAATTCCTTCATGCTTATGATAGAGTAGATAGGGATCGATATATTGTTATGGCTAGCGCTAGAACTAGAGGTCATATCTCTTCAGCATCTGCCTCTCAAGCTTCCTCCTCCCAGTAAGCCTGTCTCTCCCTCCCTTGCAACGCCCTTCCAGCGTGCAAACTAACCACAGGAGTAAAGATGAGCAATACTGTATAGTGTGCTTGTACTGTTACATTGTCTTAAATAATGAACTTCACTACTGCATTAGCATGGGTTGGTGACCTAGGTTCATATTCAGGGGTGTTCTGACTTACAATGTGAATTGAGGTTACGTCATGTTTCAGAAATGAAACTGTAACGTAATCTCGTGGACCCCCTGAGTGTGTGTATATATATATATATATATATATATATATATATATATATATATATATATATATATATATATATATATATACATACATACATATACCTTGGCTGTTTCCCCCTTTAATTGGGGGGTAGCCAACATTAAGAAAGGAAAACAAATAGGGGGATTACTTTGCTCTATGGGCAATGACGAGGGAGCTAGCGACCGTTCAGATGGCACTGCTGGAGTGCCACAGCCCATCCTCCCGGCTCTTCCACAACCTGTGTCGCTTCACAACTGCCAGCTCCTCCTACTGCCCCTACCACAGGGCTATCTCTGTAAGATGCAGCCCCGTGGTAACAGCAGATACCCATCAGAGCTGCGTCACAATCGCTCGCCACTCATTCCTATTCCTAGCACGCTCGCTTGCTTCCTTCACATCCATCCTCCTATCATTCAGGGCTCTCCTTACTCCATCCATCCATCCAAACCTAGGCCTCCCTCTAGCATTTCTCCCATCAACTCTCGCATTCATCACCTTTTTCAGCAGCCTTTCATCATCCATCCTTTCCACATGGCCAAACCATCTCAGAACATTCATATCTACTCTAGCTGCAATTTCTCTCCTCACACCCGTTCTTGCTCTCACCACTTCATTCCTAACCCTATCCAATCGAGATACACCAATCATACTCCTCAGGCATTTCATCTCAAACACATTTAGTTTCCGTCTCTCACTTACTTTCATATCCCATAACTCTGATCCATACATCACAGTTGGCACAACCACTTTCTCATACAAAACTTTCTTAACATTCATTTCCAACCCTCTATTCTTCATCACTCCTTTCAATGCACCCAACACTTTACATCCTTCATTCACTCTGTGACACACATCTGCTTCCACTCCACCATTTGCAGCTATAACTGAGCCTAAATACTTAAACTGATTAACCTCCTCAAGTGTCTCTCCATTCAACATAACATTCAATCCAGCGCCATCCTCATATCTTGTACACCTCATAACCTTACTCTTTCCCACATTCACTTGCAGCTTCCTTCTCTCACACACCATTCCAAATTCTGACACTAACTGACACAGCTTTTCCTCTGAATCTGCCACCACCACAGTATCATCTGCAAACAGCAACTGATTCAGCTCCCACTCGTTATCATCCCCATCTACCATTCTCAAACCTCGACCACGCACTCGCTCATTCACCTCTCTTACAACTCCATCAATATACAAATTGAACAGCCATGGTGACATCACACATCCCTGTCTCAGTCCCACACTCACTGGAAACCACTCACTCACTTCATTCCCTACCCTAACACAAGCTCTACTACCCTCATACAAACTCTTCACTGCATACAACAATTTACCATTGATTCCATATAATCTCAAAACATTCCACATAGCCTCTCTATCAACTTTATCATATGCTTTCTCCAGATCCAAAAATGCAAAATACACATCCTTACCCTTTGCTAAATATTTCTCACATAACTGCCTAACTATAAAAATCTGATCTATACAACCTCTACCTCTCCTAAAACCACTCTGCACTTCCGCAATCACATATTCTGTCTTATCCCTAATCCTATTAACCAGTATCCTATCATACACTTTTCCTACCACACTCAACAAACTTATACCCCTAAAATTACTGCATTCATACATATCTCCCTTACCTTTGTATAGGGGCACTATACAGGCAATCACCCAATCCACTGGCACTAATGACAACATAAAGCATATATTAAACACTCTCACTAACCATTCCAATGCAGTCACAACCCCTTCTTTCAACATCTTCGCTCTCACATCATCCATTCCAGGTGCTTTACCTGCTTTCGCTTCATACATTGCCCTTTTCACCTCCTCTCTTGTAATCTCTCTCTCATTTTCATCTCCCATTACTGGCCCTTGAACCCCTCCCACTGTCACTATAGCTGCCTCTCTATCTTCCTCAACATTCAGCAAGCACTCAAAATATTCTGCCCATCTTTTCCTTGCATCGTTCCCTTTTAACATCTGTCCATTCACATCTTTCACTATCTCTTCCATCCTCGATCCACCCTTCCTTGCTCTCTTCACTTCTTTCCAAAACTTCTTTTTATTCTCCTCATATGACTTACTAAAATCCTGTCCCCATCTAACATTTGCCAACCTCTTCTCTTCCTCTACCTTCCACTTGGTTTCCACATTTTTCTCCCTATATCTTTCATTCTTCTCTCTACTTTTACACTGCAGCCATTCCTCAAAAGCCCTCTTTTTCTCTTCCACCTTCATTTTCACCCCTTCATTCCACCACTCACTGCCCCTCCTCATGCCACCTCCAACAAACCTCTTTCCACACACATCACTTGCATGTCCCACAAAACATTCTTTCATCAACCCCCATTCCTCCCCTAACTCCCCAACTTCTCTTTCTTTCACCCTGTCATATGCCACTCTCAACCTGTCCTGATATTCCTGTCTCTTCTCTGGCTTTTTCAACTCTTCCACCTTCACTATTTCCCTTCTACATCCCCCCACACTATTTCCCCACTCTTTTGCTACTACCACTTTTGCTTCAACCAAAAAATGATCAGACATCCCAGCAGCCACACTCCTGAATGCATGTACATCTTTCACTCTACCAATCATGCTCTTTGCTACCAACACATAATCCATCAATGCTCTTTCTTTCACTCTTCCATTTGCCACTCTCATCCATGTATACTTATTTATTAACTTCTTCTTAAATAAACTATTACCTATCACCAACTCTTGCTCCACACACATATCTAACAGTCTCTCGCCACTCTCATTCCCACCTGGTACCCCATACTTTCCTACAACACCTTCTATCTCTCCATCACCCACTCTGGCATTCAAGTCACCCAACACAACTACATAGTTCCTTCTACTCAGACCATCCACACATCTAGTTAACTCATTCCAGAATTCATCCCGCTCTTCCTCACTTCTCTCACATCCTGGCCCATACGCACTAACAAAAGCCCAACATTCCCTTCCTATCCTAGCCCTCACCCACATCAGCCTAGATGACACTTCTTTCCATTCCACTACCTGATTTACTATCCATTCACTCAGCAATAATATATATATATATATATATATATATATATATATATATATATATATATATATATATATATATATATATATATATATATTGGCAGTAAATTTTCTTGTATACATAGTTTGTTGAATATGACTGCTGTTTTTGCATTTGTAATTTTCTTGTATAACTTTTCCAAAGTTATACAAGGCAATTGCAAATGCAAAAACAGCGGTCATATTCAACAAACAATATATATATATGTATATATATATATATATATATATATATATATATATATATATATATATATATATATATATATATATATATATATATATATATATATACATATATATAAAATAAGCACATTACCATATATGAATACATGAATAAATTTTACCCCGACAGGGACTTGAACCTAGGACACATAATTACTGTGCCAAGGCACTACCAACTACACCACAGAAGGTCTAAAAGAGAAACAAACCTTACGGTTATATCTGCTATACTAGGAATGAAAGCATTCTATCTGAATCCACTCTGTTCATATTACAGTTTCTCCTAACCTCACTCGTGGCTTTGTTTTTGCATTTAATTCAAATCTCAATCTCATTTGGGACAAACAATAATCAAATAATCACATTACCATATGTGAAAACATGAATAATTTTTACCCCGACCGGAACTTGAACTTAGGACACATAATTACTGTACCAAGGCACTACCAACTACACCACAGGAGGTCTAAAAGGGAAACAAACCTTACAGCTATATCTGCTATACTAGGAATGGATGCATTCTATCTGAATGCCACTCTGTTCATATTACAATTTCCCCCAACCTCACTCGTGGCTTTGTTTTCGCATTTAATTCAAATCTCAATTTCATTTGGGCAAACAATAATCAAGTAAGCATTTAGATAGAATGCGTTCATTCCTAGTATAGCAGATATAGATGTAAGATTTGTTTCCCTTTTAGACCTTCTGTGGTGTAGTTGGTAGCGCTTTTGCACAGTAATTGTATGTCCTAGGTTCAAGTCCCGGTCGGGGTGAAAATTATTCATATATATATATATATATATATATATATATATATATATATATATATATATATATATATATATATATATATATATATATATATATATATATATATATATATATATATACACACACACACATATACATTCATACATACATACATACATATATATATATATATATATATATATATATATATATATATATATATATATATATATATATATATATATATATATATATATATATATATATATATATATATATATATATATATGCACAACCCGAGATGCGTGTATTATTTGATCTATTTATTGAATCTCCTCCTGTCGTGTATTTTTCATTTCCTCTTCCATTTCCTCTTGAAGAGATACTAAGATAAAAGTAGGTCACCAGTAGTAGTCGACGTTTAAGTAGGGTAGAAAATCTAATACACAAATAGTTGTCGGATTGGAAGGGAACGTGTGATGAGACAATTGGACTTTTCCTTTGGGACAATGGTTGTCCTATTCCCGCCAGCTTAGGTCACGTGTGTGTGGGATTATGCACACGGGTGATTCGCCAGAGCTCAGGGGTTGTTGGGCCAAAATGGAAAACGTGATGTTTATGAGTTCCTGTATAAGGTTTATTCGTTTGTGAAAGCATCGAGACCAAAGCATACAGGGCCGTAGCATTCGATTATCAGGAAATAAAGTCTGAGAAAAGTGTCTCCTATTAGTCACTTGACATAACCTAATCATAAGTACAGCATTACGTGTTGTACTCGTAATGCCAGCCTCAGACCTTGACGGGGCGCGAACCCTCGAACTAACGCCTCAGAGTCGCGGACGCTACCGCTTGAGCCACGGTGACTAGTAAATAACAGACATTAGAGTTGTAAAATTAATTCAAATGTTGGAGAAATGACAGACATTAAAATCGTAGAATCATATTATTCACAGGGAGCAGTCACAAAAAGTCATCTAATACCTAACGTAACATAACTTTTGGGCGTCATTTATATCCAAGAAATGACAGCTGAATGTCTTTGTTATGATATCTTGTGTTTTTTTTTTGTATTTTTTATAAGGTATCAGTTTATTTTAGCAAACCCGTAATAGCATGTGCATAACGACTGCGGTTCCATAGTGGTTAGAGTACTCGACTGTTTCTGCTTGACTCTGTCCACCCTCCCCTTTAAAATGGGAATTAATAGTGAAACATAAAAAGGCAAACAAGCAAGCTGTATTGCCAGTGTGGAGAAATTTTGTAATGTTAATTAAAATATGGATGGAAATATTGCTTATTTTATTAATATAATAATATGCGATATTTTTTTTTTTTTTACCATATCCTGATTTGTGATTTTTCTGTTACTTTTTACCTCTGTGCCGTTATTTCCGTTACCGTTGACTTTGTACTGACTTTGTGTGGTCTTTGTATTGTAAATGTTTGAAATAGGGTGACATGTTCTGCCTTTGTGACAACGCATTCCAGTTTCAGCCATTCTTAGAGCTATATCATAACTGAAGATTCTATAGCAGGATATATATGACCTAATTGTGTTAAGAGGAAGATTTTTATGCTCTTTCGTAATTTCCCGTCTCAAAGAATTTTTTTTTTTTAAGTTGCGGATTCTTCTCATGTATTTAATTATCGTTTACTGTTTTATTGCATTAGCAAGTGTCAATATCAGCTATTCATATAGTAAATGATATCCTACCTTTTTTCTTTTTTAAATCCTGCAAAGGAGTTTAATTGTAAAACTTCTAACTATCATCTCTTACTCTAGAACTCCCTATATCAGTCCAAGTTTCACTCTCTAACCAGAATATCAAAACAAGGAAGAATGTAAGCACCATTAGGCTACATTTTTATATGCTCCCTTTTTCTTCTAGAATCATATGGTGTAAATCCTATTCCTTTTGTTTTTATTTATAACTGATATTTTGTGTCTCTCACCAACTTTGTAGAATAACTAACGTTCTCTAACTTGTTAATATATTTTCATAGTGGGATACAGGAGGAGGATGCATATTTATAATTAGGCCTCACATAAGACATATAACTCTCCATAAATATTTCTTCGTCACTATGTCTGAAAGCCACCGATATGTATGCTAAGAATGCATACGCCGTTTGAATGTCTAGAGACAAAGCAAATAAATTGTCACCTAGTTCTTTTTCACTTCAAGGTCTTCAATTTCATTTCTCCTATTCAGTACATAAACTTGGATCTTCTTGCACTGTTGTCCATTCTCATTACTCTACATTTTGAAGTACTGAACTACTTACTTGACCACTCCTGTAGACTGTTAATGCCTTCCTGAAGTTCTTTACTATTTTCATATGCTACTCTTTTCACAAGTTTTGCATCTGATACTTATGTACAGTATTTAGATATGGATTTACCTTTGATTAATAGATTTTGGTTCTAAAACTGATCTCTGTGCAACCCAATCTTAACCTCCCTCTTGCCTGACCTCATGTTTTCCTCTGACCTGTGCTCTCTTCCAGCCAAAAATTATATTATTTACACCAAGACATATCCACCTGTGCTTGCCGTTACTCTCTGAACTGGACTGATATTATATTACTTAGTGAAACATGGATCTACAATATTGTTATAATGCTTACATACATGTAATCATATATAGTAGTCGTAATCCCCTTTGTATGGGAGGTGGTTGAGTCAGAGCACACATCTATACACCGGAAGACAAGTCACCTCTAAATTCACCTCTTCTCACCCATCTTAGCTTCTCGGGGATAAATGGTCTCCTCCATCACAGTGCTTGGGTCGTCCAAACGGTAAATGGGTAATGATTATTGACAATGAGTCAATAATCACATAAATAGGAGTAACTGAGTCTTGGAATGCATAAGGGAAAATAAGTGACATATTCTTGAGATGTAACAGTCCTGAAGATGGCAAGATGATTTGGGGACTTAAAATGTTCTTCTGCTTCACAAGTGTAATTGGGAGGGACTTGTATTCACCTCTCCACCTTGCTCTTAGAAGATTCTTCTCATATGAATTGTAATCTATACTGGAGGTGTAAAATGAAAGGTATAATAAAACACGCATGAGAATTTTCAAAAGAGGTTTAATAATAATAACAACAACAATAATAATAATATTAATAATAATAATAATAATAATAATAATAATAATAATAATAATAATAATAATAATAATAAAATAATAATAATAATAATAATAATAATAATAATAATAATAATAATAATAATAATAATAATAATAATATTAATAATAATAATAATAATAATAATAATAATAATAATAATAATAATAATAATAATAATAATAATAATAATAATAATAATAATAATAATAAACT
>JAXCGZ010016994.1:25000-47500 GCA_037179515.1 Halocaridina rubra
GGTGGTTAGGTAGTGCATCCAGACTCTAACAGCAGCTTCTAACGGGTTAGTAAGAATCTGATCCCAGTCAAATTGGAAAAAGGTGCCGATATAGACGAAGAGAAATTGTCATTATGTTTTTATACATTAGGACCACTAGATTTTCATTTTTATCTGACATAGATATCGTGACTATTCAAATGGCCAATTCTTTTTATCCTTATCTTATCTACGACCATGTAACAATACTTATTAGGGATAAGAGTGTGAGAATATTTTTCTATTTCCATGAAGAATGATATTTGTAATAACTGCTTGATTCACTCTACTGAAAGTGTGGGGCCCCTAAAAAAAAAAAATGGTTTTATTGGAATAATTAGGGGCTCCACGCTTTCCATTTAGATTTTAGTATACGCAAAAGATTTGCATGCCAATACATCATAAAGAATGACCTCTTTGTCTTCGAAAGTGAGCCAGATGTCAGTGCAGTGTCAGCTACATTTTTTTTTTATTAAAAAAGCAAAAATTTCCAAATAACCAAATTATTGTAGTCCTGGTTGTGTATTTGAAACGGACCTCTTGTCATGTAACAAGCATTGTATTTTGGTTTAGACCTTTTTTGTTGTCACTGTGATGACCCTCATGTCACACTGTATGTTTGCAAACTAACCTTTTGTTAGTGTGATGTCAGCATTCTCTTCATACAAGACTCAATACAAGGACTAAATCTTTTAAATCTTGATTACTCTTACAGTCAAACGAACTGATTATCAGTTGTTTCAGCTGCCTCTCTAAACATAGGTTGAACACGGTCACCATATCTTCTAGTCTTGATTACTCTTACAGTCGAACGAACTGATTATCAGTGGTTTCAGTTGCCTTCCTAAACATATGTTGAACACGGCCACCAAACTGTTATTGTTGGCTTTCCCTAGTTGCATGGCCAACAGCCCCTTGTCCCTAAAAAAAAGGTCACAACCCATCCTGGGCTCTCCTACAGAGCAGTTAGGGAAAGTGTATGCTGTGTTGTATGGCGTATGTGGTTGTCTGCAGTGCAGTCTTCAATAATGTTTTTAGTCCTTGAAGTGATGTGTTACATCTTGGACATGCATCGTTGTGAGCAGGTCCAAGTGTATGTGTAGTAATTCATGTTAGCAAATGGTGTACAGGGGAAATGGGCCCATTTTTAAAATGAGTCGAAAGAAATTGAGAGTTCAGTGTGTCTGCTTGAAGTGATGGGTGTGGCGCATATTGTATTTGGGTCCTGGAATGCTCTCGATGTGTTCCTCAAGAAAAAATATTTCGATGAATGACCACAGGAGAGTCCTTTCTCAGTGTAGAAAAAAAATTAGTTGGGTGTTGTTTTGAGAGATGAGATACTTGCAAAGGAGACTAAAGCCTTCCCACATTCTCTTACTTTGCAAGGGGCAGGGGTTGGTTATGGCAGTTTGGCTTCCTTTGCAACTTTTCTTATGATTTGCTTGGCCTCCTCATCCGATTTGTGACTTCAGAGGGTAGACCTACGACGAAGATGCTGCCACTCCAAGTCCCCAGCAAATTGTTTTAAGACCCCGCTTGCTCTTCCCCTCTTAGTTGCGTCTCCGAATGCAAGCTTCTTTGTCTTTGTGGTGGCAGCAATTTTACACGTGCCTAAAGAATGGACCATTGTATATTAAGGAATCAGTCCTAGTATATGCACCCAATGTAATTTTTAGGTACTTAATCTGAGATTGAGGCAAAGGCAGGTGCTAAATGTTAGGAAAGATTAGGTTAGAGTAGCTTTACTTGGCATATCCTAGCTGAACCTTACTCTACCTTATTACACCCAGGTATGACTGGTAAATACCAAATTCAAGTTTTTCATACCCGAGACCTAGGCTAATATATGACAGGGTGGCAATGGCTAAATGACTTGTAATTTGGCTCGAAATGGTGAAGGGCATGGAAACAAGGTGAACAGATTATAAGAATTGTAATATTAATTTCACTTAGCACAATAGGAATTACAATCCGAGTTTTAACAAACCTACAGATTAACAAAACAGACATAAATATATACAATCCTACAGTTTAGCAAAAATAGACCTAAACACATTAATAATTAATAAATATAAATTGATAAATATAAACCTACAGATTAACAAAGACAGACAAAAGCCAAGAAGGTATTAATAATGAAAATTAATATAACATTTAACTGATACGAAAAGTGAAATGGAACCTGGGAGGAGAGCAATAAGCTAATGCACAATAAAGATATACAAACGCAACCCAGGGAGCTTCAGGTGGACAAAAGCCGGTACGTGGAATATACTCCTGATATGTGGTTAAGATCGCTGGTAGGAACTGTACTCTACCTACCGGCGTTCTTGACCAGGTATATAAAACCTCGGACAGAGGGAAGGTCTCGGGACTAAGATGGTCAGCCAAGATAGGGTCGAGAGTAAGGCAAGGACATCATTATGATTGGCTATTCGAGGAGAAGTGAATGCTGATTGGTTGAAATGAACGCCGATTGTTACAGTAAAAGAAGTGGAAATTAAATAGGGGTAACAAGGTTGTTTGGGGTTGTAACATACCCCCACATTAAAAACCTCTGTAGGGGAGCCTGGAAGAGGTAATGAAGAGAGATGACCACAAACAAGCAGTTCATAGTATTTGGTGGGATTATAGTATCTCGACAGGCAAGTAACTAATACTTCCAGCATTCCCACTTCTCGATAGACATCCTTTAATACCACGTTATGTTTGAAAACAGTAAGTAATGTGTTTATACAGGTGATGGAACAGAGGTTGGCAGTGGTGTCCCGTAGAAATACCGACTGCAGCACGTTGAAAGCTTGGACATTTCTCACTCTGGCATCCGCCTCAAATCCACGTGATAAGGCATCAGCGAATATATTTTCCGTACCTCTGATATGGTGAACTTGAAAATTGCAGGTTTGAAGTAGGAGGGACCACCTAATAATCCTTTGATGGGGTAGTTTGGTCGAGTTGATAAAGGCCAATGGGTGGTGGTCGGTGAAAACCTGTACAGTGAGGTGAAGCCTGAAGATAGCACTTAAACTTTTTGATTGCAAGGATGAGAGCCAGTGCCTCTTTTTCTCTGGTGGAATAGGGTTGTTGATGCTTTTTCAACTTGCAGGAATAATCTGCCACGGGGTGCAGTACATTAGTTTGTTAGTCGGCTTGCAAAAGGTTGAAGTCTGGAGCCCTTAAAACAGATTGAGAAGTTAAAAACATTTTATATTGGTACAAACTAAATTGGGTGATAAATGCGGAAATCTCTTTAGCACTCTCGGTAAGAGGTACAGTATTTGATAATACCACTCAGAAAAATCAAGGGTTGTAATAAACTGGGATTTTCTAATAGTATTTAAAAGGTCTTCTATTATGGGGAGGGGATAAGAATCTTTGATAGTTACGTTATTTACTTTCCTATAGTCAGTACAAAGTTGAAAAGATCCATCAGGTTTTGACACTAAAATACATGGTGATGTACAGGGAGACATAATTGGTTCAGCTAAGCCTTGAGTTAATAGATAATCTACTTCTTTCTTCATAATATCATTCTTATGGGGGTGTAATCTATATGGAGCTTGCTTAATAGGGGCTTGACATGAACTAAACTTTATGTCATGTTGGATATAATTACACAATCCTGGGGAATCAGAAATAACAGAGGGAAACTGATGCAACAGCTGAGCCTCGTCTGCCTTCTAGTTTGAATGAAGATCACCAAGATATTCTTTAACATTCTTTAATATACTGGTGTTGGAGAGAGAGCCTTGGTTACAGGGTAAGTCAACAGGTAGGCTACTCTCACCATCACCATCCAATCCCATCTCAGACATAGGGTTGGTGTCTGCCACACATACTGTAACGGGAGAAACAGTTCCGACATCTACCTCTGGTGATCTGTAATAGCAAGGTTTGAGTAAATTCACATGAACCAACTGTGTTTTCTTTCTACGATCAGGTGTTGCTATGACAATATAGAGGATTCAACTTTTTCTGAATTATATATGGTAAACAATATTCTCGCAACACCTGCTTTAAAGTTTTGAGTGATAGACAGATGAAGTTACATTTTTGACTCCTAACTCAGTTAGGACCTGTGGAAAAGTTTGACTTTCAAAATTCGTACCATGATTAGACTGAATTTCTTTTGGGATGCTTTTATTATCATTATCTACAGCAACATGTCGCATCACTGCCAGCGAAGGATCAGAACTTTGTGATTGTATTAGTTCTTTTTTAGACAATGGCTGGTTCAGTAGATCTTCCTGATCTTTAAGGGAAGGCAAGGATGACAATGTATTAGATGATTTAGACAGCGAGTTTAGCTTGAGCCCTTGTAACTGCACAAGAAGGAAAAAGATCAGGGAATTCATTTAGAACTCTTGGAAGAGGATTATCAAGAGTAGTAATATTATGTACGGTAAGAGTTCCAGTGAGATCATTTCCCAATAATAGCTGAACTCCTTGAACAGGCAATTTACCATATTTAACAGCTACTTTTACATTTGACTTGAGCAGTGGGCACTCATGATAAACTCGTGCAAGAGGATATGACATACGAGACGTTAATGCTGACAGTAGAACCTTCTCTCCTGTTAACTTATGACTCAGATTAGGAATAGCATCATGAACTAAAATGGACTAAGCAGCCCCAGTATCTCTAAGAATAGTTATGGGGAATGCCCGACCCTTTGGGCTAAGCGCAACATGACCTGTGAAAGTAAATGCTTTGAACATACTGGTCTGAGAGGAGTAAAAATTAGAAGCAACTGGTTTAGTATTGGAATCTGTATCAGTAAAACCCTTCTTTGAAACTTGGCACCCTGGATGTTTACATTGTGCAATGGTATGTCCTACTTTCTTACAATAAGCACAAAATAGCTGGTTTGAATTTCACTTATTGTCTCTCTGCCCATCACTCCATCTACTTTGGGGATCACGAGAGGTAGATTTTACAAAAACACCACAATCCGCCCCACACACATTCCAGGATTCCAACCGTAAGGCTTGAGCATCTGCCATTTCTGCCACCTTAAGAAGCTCCGTTATATTGCGCTCCTCTACATATTTAAGTATAGGAAGTGGTATTTTACTCTTCCATTCCTCCAAGACTATTGCATTCACGAGTTCGGAAGAGGTAGTGACATTTAAGGATTCTAACCACTTTTTGAAGTGTCGCATTTTCTCGGTGGCATATTCCACATAGGTTTGATACTTTGCTTCAGTCATATTCCTAAATTTCTGCCTATATCCTTTGGGTGTGATTGCATGCGCATAAAGTATTTGAGTTTTAACAAAATCATAGTCTTCCGTTACATCCAAACTACTATAAACTCTCAGAGACTTTCTCGACAATTTAGGACCTATAATGTTCATCCACTCGTCTTTCGGCCAATTCTGTTTATTAGTGATATTCTCAAACAATTTCAAGGACCCATCAATGTCTCCGTTAAATATTGGTACCATAGAAGAAACTGTAGAATAGTTGTAAGATACCTCTTTTTCCTTTATAGATAGTTCTATGTCCCTATGCTTACCAACCTGTTCCAAGTCTTTCAATTTTAATCTTTTTTTCTACATCTAATTTTTTCGTTTCTACATCTATTTTTCTCATTTCTACTTCTAATTCCATTTTTCTCGATTCTAATTTATTCTGAAGTTCTAATCTATACTTCTCTAACTCGAGCGAAGAAAAGGGGTCAGCTTTCGGAGTAGCATTATCAATACGAACTACTTCAATTTTCTTTGACTTAGGAATCTCGTCTGGATCGGAATCTTCCTCGGTATCCTCAGGTAATGAAAAATATTCAGCAATTACTTCAAGAACACCTTGTTATATTAAATGTTTCGAAACAAGTTCCTTAACGGTTTTCTTAGTTACCTTTGAGGGGTGAGTTGGAAGAGCAATTTTATAATATTCAGCAATTTTTAACGAATCGGATTTTCTAATGTTACTTACTTGATCCCAAGAGGGAGACTTCAAGAAAAATGATATATCAAATTCTTTACTAGCCATGACGTTTATTAATCAAAACTTATTAATCAAAACTTTTAGGGGAAATGAAGCAAGGAGGCTCTGGGAAAATACAGTAGCGATAGTCAAGCACGACTCCCGGAATCTATGCTTTACTATACCCAAATACTTCGACACTCGAGTATTAATGACTTGTTAGGTAGAGATACTAGAAACTAGCATGAGTGATGGGATTATACATATCCCGATACTTGAGTAGGGTACTTTGAAACTTGGATACTTGTGAGAGTATGTTGAATATTGATACTTGAATAAAGAGACTTGAAAATAGAAAGCACGCCGATTCATGACGATTCCTGAAAAAACCTAACGAGCCATTTAATACTGATTCATGAAATTAATTAGGTTAACAAAGTTAACGAGTCTTGGAAGAACGTATAGAGAACTACCGTCACCCTACGTTCAGATTAGTGTTTACTATTGCGGCTACCACGCAAGATTACGAGTATGCACTAATGACCAACGATCATCACACACTTGTTACGGTTGTTACGATTTGTACTTCTTATAACAAAAGACACACAATAAATACACAAAAAAAAAAATTGTTTCACAAAAATAAAAACTCAAGAATTCACTGTTCACTTTCCTGAAATCGTAATACAATTGTTATAACAATACGGGAACAAGGGCGAAGATAATGTAAACTACTTTACCTTGAGCAAGGATCCTGACAAGGTCGCCAATATATTACACCCAGGTATGACTGGTAAATACCAAATTTAAGTTTTTCATGCTCGAGACCTAGGCTAATATATGACAGTGTGGAAATGGCTTAATGACTCTTAATTTGGCTCGAAATAGTGAAGGGTATGGAAATAAGATGAGAATTTTTAACAATTGTTATATTAATTTCACTTACTACAATAGGAATTACAATCGGAGATTTAAGAAACCTACAGATTAACAAAACAGACATAAATATATACAATCCTACAGTTTAACAAATACAGACCTAAACACATTAATAATTAATAAATATAATTTAATAAATATAAAGCTACGGATAAAAAAAAGACAAAAACCAACAAGGAATTAATAATGATAAGTAATATAACTTTTAACTGATACGAAAAGTGAAATGGAACCTGGGAGGAGAGCAATAAGCAAATACACAATAAAGATATACAAACGCAACCCAGGAAGCTTCAGATAGACGAAGCCGGTACGTGGAATATACTCCTGATATGTGGTTAAGATCGCTGGATAGGCACTGTACTCGACCTGCTGGCGTTCTTGACCAGGTATATAAAACCTCGGACATGGGGGAGGTCTTGGGACTAAGATGGTCAGCCAAGGTAGAAGGCCAGAACATCATTATGATTGGCTATTCGAGGAGAAGTGAATGCTGATTGGTTGAAATGAAAGCTGATTGTTACAGTAAAAGAAGTAGTAATTAAAAAGGGGTAACAAGGTTGTTTGGGGTTGTAACAACCTAAATTAAGCACTTGCCTTTTGTCTGAAACCCAAGCTACGTCGGAGTTGAAGTTGAGCGCAGGTGCTTTATCTGGGAATGAGGTGCGTCAGGTGCCTCTTCTTGGATGAATTTTTTATAGACCAGACTTACTCTCTTAGTTTTGGTTAGACTTTTAGATAAGAGTCTCTTATCATGTAAAGTCAACATCTCCCTTAAACACATGAAAGACCACTCCGTCATTTCAGACTGTTTAATGTCTCAGTCTTATTTTTCTGTAGTCTATGTAAAAGGCTAATCAATCAGTCAGTTAGCTAATCTCTGTGATAAGCTTTTGGGTTGTGCTAACTTAAGCTTAAGGTCTGTGTTAAATTAACCTTATGTCGGATAACTATTTGAATCATTCATTTCCATGCTGAATCGCTATTAATTTCTCTGAAGACTGTACACATGTTTCTGCCGAATGTTTGACAAAATCCCAGCTTAATAGAACCCCGTGATGAGTAACAGTTTCTTTCAAAAACCTCACCTGCAAAGTCCCCAGAGACAGAACACATATAATAATTAACAGTTTCTATAATGTTGTTGCTTACAAATCACTAACCGAATCTAACCCAACCTAATCTAAACATTCTTCTTAATTCAACTCCTTTAAATTAATTTGTTTGAAGGCGTGGGGGTTTATCTTATCTTGGTTTTTTAAAGGTTTTGACACATCTATCTGTCAAGGTGGTTTAGTGAATGGAGTGCTTGTTAGGCTGAGCTTTTGATCAACTTCCAAATGCTTCTCTAGAGAAAATATTTGTCATCTTCCGGACGCTTCTAGAGGAAGAATATTTGTCATCTTTCGTACGCTTCTAAAGGAAAAATATGGGTCATCTCCCAGACTCTTCCAGAGAAAGAATATTGGTCATCTCCTAGATGATTCCAGCAGAAGAATATTGGTCATCTCCCAGATGCTTCCAAAGGAAGAAAATTGGTCATCTCCTTGACGCTTTCAGATGAAGAGTACATCATCCTTTAACAGTTTTATGGAACTTTTCTTATTAGCCAATTTAAAATCTCCTACTGTACTGTAGGTTAAGGGCAAATATATCCTCTAGAACCAACCTTGAAGAAGGTCTTCGAATAGAAATAAGTATGTTATTACTCTGTATAGAATAAATTGAATATTTACAGTTTTCAGGATGGAAACACAAATAACGCAATTTAAATTATATTTTTTTTTATGCATTCCACTTTAATTTTCCTCTTCTTTCTGAGCAGCCATTTTCCTAATTACATAGGGTCACTGCTTCTCACTAGCCTTTTGGAGACAAGAGTTGATTTGGGCACAGTTTTAATGCCGGTTCCCTTCTAGACACCAACTCTCTGCATTTACCCGGGCATGGGACCGACACCGAGCTAAGTTGGCTTTCACCTTTAGTGGATGGATATGTAATTCACAGCAGCTGCAAATATAGATATGTGATTTCGCAGGTGAAGTAGTTCTTCACGAGCTTAGGCTTCGATAAAGGCAGTGACGCCCTTCCTGAAGCTGCTGAAAAATGCACTAAAATTGAATAACACCGCACAGATTACGAGTAACAATAGGTGACATTGGCAGTGGCTTAGGAATAAACAAGAGAGAGAGAGAGAGAGAGAGAGAGAGAGAGAGAGAGAGAGAGAGAGAGAGAGAGAGAGAGAGAGAGAGAGAGAGAGAGAGAGAGAGTTTGGAGTAATTTAGGAATTAGTCTTGCATAACATGAAATCCACTTCTATAACCTTTATTTTCAAGAACCTCCTCCTTCGCCTGTCTTTTGTCTAGGCCGGAATGTACAGTTTGGGAGGACCTTACGTAGGTTATCTCTCATTTCTAGAGTGTTTCTCTCTCTCTCTCTCTCTCTCTCTCTCTCTCTCTCTCTCTCTCTCTCTCTCTCTCTGTATGTATGTAGCAATGCTTTATCAATGCGTACACCTCCCTGTAACTATGTTCTATTCTTGGTTGTGCATCCATTTGAAGCATTATGTTGCCATTGATATTGTATGTGTTCATGTAATGGCGCAATAAATTAATAAAATAAAATAAATTCTCTCTCTCTCTCTCTCTCTCTCTCTCTCTCTCTCTCTCTCTCTCTCTCTCTCTCTCTCTCTCTCTCGTTGATTCGTAAGTAACAAATGCAAAATAAAACTTCAGCTAAAAGTACTGGTTTGACAAATTTCAAAATTTAACAAATGCGTAAGTATACTGTTGATTATGTAAGGAAGCTTGAATTATAAAACAAACAAACAAACAAACTGTTAAATAATGCAGGAGACGAAGGGATATTGTGTTTGATTATTCTTCTAGAAATAGCTCTTATATTTCTTTTCCTCTCGGTAATTAATGATCTTTTATTTCTATTACTGTTACCTTATACTTTTCAATAGAATGCTCTTGATCATTCTATTGTTCTTTGTTGGTAGTGGGCAGTTTGATTGTGTGAGTGTGTATTCAAAACGCGTTCTTAATTGCAGGCAAGCGCACAATAGATATAACTTCACGTTACTATGTATAGCCTAATCCCCCTCTCTACTGAAATAGACATCGCATGAGGCTACAGACTTTTTCTCTTTGAAATGTTCGTATGCAAAATGTCTGGCGGTTTCTAGCTGAAATAGACATGCATAAAAAGAATTCTTCTTTCTCTTTGATATGATCGTCTGTGATTGTATGTTGAAAGACTGCGCATCCTGGCAAACCTAAACATTTGTAAAAAGATTTTGATATTTTCTAATATGTTTGTGTGTAAGAGTACTTTCTTTCTCTCTGAACTGATTGTTCGAAAAGAATACTTCCTCTCTGATATGATCATTAAAGATTTTGTATTCTCTCATTTACTGCGTGTAAAAAGTCAACTTTCACTTTGAAATAGTTCTTTTAAAAAGACTGTTTTGTTTTATGCTGGCGTCACAAATAGCCAAAACTCCCGACCCGACTCTTAAGACCGCGTTCCGACGGAATCTTCGCTCAATCCTTGGAGATCCGGCAGATTTTTTAGCCGACAGGTGCATTCCTGTGCCTGTCGGAAGTGCGTCATACGTCCTCGTAAGCATTCCTATGGATCGTAATTGCAATCGTAGGGAGTAGTTTGGACGCATAATTTAGCGTACGACTGATCATACGCAAACGTAAGTCTCATCATAGAAAACGGGAAATTTAAATTTTTGACTATTACGACTGGGCCAACCATGCTCCCGACGCTCCCTACCCATTATAGGGGAACGTACACGTTCGTAGGGGGTTGTTCATTTTCATTATTTTATACTGAGAAGATATTAAGTTTAATATTTTACATTTAATAATGTAGTTATATTTGCCCTTACTTTTCCATTTATATAATTATGTTAGAATTGATCCTAGTGAACAATAAATATATGGAATATATATATATATATATATATATATATATATATATATATATATATATATATATATATATATATATATATATATATATATATATATATATATATATATATATATGGGATATTTGTGAAAGTATAACCCTGATTTATATATTTGGCACTTCAGCTACTTATATATATATATATATATATATATATATATATATATATATATATATATATATATATATATATATATATATATATATATATATATATATATATATATATATATATATATATATATATATATATATATATATATATATATATATATATATATATATATATATATATATATATATATATATATATATATATATATATATATATATATATATATATATATATATATATATATATATATATATATATATATATATATATATATATATATATATATATATATATAAGTAAATATATGTTGGCCATGTCTGTTAATATATTTCATATATTTTGTTTGACACATTTATGGATTTGATTAATTCATATTTTGATATGAGGGAAAAAATAAATGCACATCATATCAAGAACACAGTGAAAGAAAAGAGGAATAATATGAGACATTTACCTATAAAGAGCTTGATATATATTAAGAGTGATTGTTATATTTTGTACATAGAAAGCAGACAGGAATTTTTTTTTTTCTTAATGCTCACGCAAAGAAACGTGTCTGTGCATTAACATCAAACAACAATAACAACAACAGCAACAACAACAACAACAATAATAATAATACAATAATAATAATAATAATAATACTATAATAATAATAATAATAATACTATAATAATAATAATAATAATAATAATAATAATAATAATAATAATAATAATACTATAATAATAATAATAATAATAATAATAATAATAATAATAATAATAATAAGAAGAAGAAGAAGAAGAAGAAGAAGAATATCATGCTAAAACAATAAGAAATGCGGCAAGCGGACCAGGAAAACTGAACGCCCAGGACTGGGTTGTCAGAAATGAGACCAAGCATGCGCGCGCTGTCTTTTCGTACTGCGCTGCCAGACGTATAAGCGAATTTTTAAATTTTTAATGGTTCCAGACCCGGAGGACTGCGTACGCCGGGTAGGATCGATCCTCTGGATCGTACACGGGCGTACACCTTCTCCTACGCCCGCGTACTATCAAGAAGATCGATCTTACCTGTCGTACGCAGTCTTCTAAGACTGATTTGGTCTTCTGAATCACGGAGATTATTGGGTGCAGCAGCCAATTATCGTAGGCCCTCCACGACGGTTCAGGACCCCCTCGATTTTTTTAAACTACGTAGGACCGTTAGGATTCCGTCGTACGCGGACGAAAAATTACACCCGATTATCGTAATGACGTCATTGCTGCTGGGAGGATTCCGTCTTTAGACGGTTTTAAGAGTCGGGTCAGGAATTTTGGCTATGTGTGACGCCAGCATTAAGGACTGATCGCATGTAAAAAGACTTTGTTTTCTCTTTTGGACTGATTGTGTGTAAAACCTTATTTTATTTTTAAATTTATCATCTGTAACAAGACTTTTCTCTTCTATGAGATGATAATCTGACAAAGCTTTCACTTCCCCTTTGAAATTAACGTCTGAATTAACTGCAATATAACGGCTCTTCCCTTGGATTGATCATTTGCAAAGTAAGTTTAGTTCTATCTCATAATATATCGTATTCTTAAAACTTTTCCACATTTTTTAAGGGATTATTTTAAATATATACTCATGTGATTACCTCCATCCATTGAACTGCTCTTCTGGTTGACAGACTCATCTTTCTCTCTGATAAAAAAGACCATTTGACAAGAGACCTTGACTCTCTAATGCTGGCGTCACACATAGCCAAAACTCCCGACCCGACTCTTAAGACCGCGTTCCGACGGAATCTTCGCTCAATCCTTGGAGATCCGGCAGATTTTTTAGCCGACAGGTGCATTCCTGTGCCTGTCGGAAGTGCGTCATACGTCCGCGTAAGCATTCCTATGGATCGTAATTGCAATCGTACGGAGTAGTTTGGACGCGTAATTTAGCGTACGACTGATCATACGCAAACGTAAGTCTCATCATAGAAAACGGGAAATTTAAATTTTTGACCGTTACGACTGGGCCAACCATGCTCCCGACGCTCCCTACCCATCGTAGGGGAACGTACACGTTCGTAGGGGGTTGTTCATTTTCATTATTTTATACTGAGAAGATATTAAGTTTAATATTTTACATTTAATAATGTAATAATGTTTCATCTTTGTCATTCACAGAATCCTTCAAATGTAAGTTGTATGTACTGGTAAACGCAAATAAAAAGTAATTTGGTATAGTTATATTTGCCCTTACTTTTCCATTTATATAATTATGTTAGAATTGATCCTAGTGAACAATAAATATATGGAAAATATATATATATATATATATATATATATATATATATATATATATATATATATATATATATATATATATATATATATATATATATATATATATATATATATATATATATATATATATATATATATATATATATATATATATATATATATATATATATATATATATATATATATATATATATATATATATATGGGATATTTGTGAAAGTATAACCCTGATTTATATATTTGGCACTTCAGCTACTTATATATATATATATATAAGTAAATATATGTTGGCCATGTATGTTAATATATTTCATATATTTTGTTTGACACATTTATGGATTTGATTAATTCATATTTTGATATGAGGGAAAAAATAAATGCACTAATATCATGGTAAACAATAAGAAATGCACTAATATCATGCTAAAACAATAAGAAATGCGGCAAGCGGAGCAGGAAAACTGAACGCCCAGGACTGGGTTGTCAGAAATGAGACCACGCATGCGCGCGCTGTCTTTATGTACTGCGCTGCCAGACGTATAAGCGAATTTTTAAATTTTTAACGGTTCCAGACCCGGAGGACTGCGTACGCCGGGTAGGATCGATCCTCTGGATCGTACACAGGCGTACACCTTCTCCTACGCCCGCGTACTATCAAGAAGATCGATCTTACCCGTCGTATGCAGTCTTCTACGACTGATTTGGTCTTCCGAATCACGGAGATTATTGGGTGCAGCAGCCAATTATCGTAGGCCCTCCACGACGGTTCAGGACCCCCTCGATTTTTTTAAACTACGTAGGACCGTTAGGATTCCGTCGTACGCGGACGAAAAATTACACCCGATTATCGTAATGACGTCATTGCTGCCGGGAGGATTCCGTCTTTAGACGGTTTTAAGAGTCGGGTCGGGAATTTTGGCTATGTGTGACGCCAGCATAAGGAATGATCACCTGAAACAAGACTCGGGTCTCTCTCAGCAGTGATCGTCTGAAAGAAGATCTCGGTATCTCTCAGGAATGATCATCTGAAACAAAACCATGGTTTCTCTCATGAATGGTGGTCTGAAACAAGACCATGGCTTCTCTCAGGAATGCTCATCCAAAACAAGACCAAGGTTTCTCTTAGGAATGATCGTCTGAAAGGAGACCTCGGTTTCACCTAGGAATGATCGTTTGAAACAAGTCTGGTTTCTGTCTGGAATGATCATCTGAAGCAAGACCATGGTTTCTCTCAGGTATCATCTGAAAGAAGACCTCCAATTATGTCTAGAATGATTGCTGATATAATACCATGGTTTCTAACTGAAATGATCGCCTGAATCAAGATCATATTTCTCTCAGGAATGATCTGAAACAAGTCTGTCTTTGCTCAGTTATGCTTTCTGAAACAAGACCCCTGTTCCTTTCAAAAAAAGAGTGCTTAAACCAAAAACCATGACCAAATGAGACCAGACTGTAACTTTTTCTTTGGAATAATTTTCTGAGGAACGACCTCGGTCGCTGTCTGAAATGATCTTCTGTCAAATAAATCTCGTCTTTTTGTGCGATAATTATAGACCAAAAGTCTATTCTTTTTTTTTCACTCAGAAATGATCGTCTGCCTTAAGGCTTTGCTTTCATAAATGTATTATTAATATAAAGTCTTTGTTTTCCTCCTGAAATGAAAGTTCTTCAGAGATGTGCTCAGATATGTTATTGGGACGAACTTTCCTCTTTATTTATTTTTATGATTGTGAAACCAGGACGGGCAAAAAAGAAAAAAAAATATGTCCTCATTGGCCTGATCACGAATAAAATATAAAGAGAAACAGAGATGGGGAATGTTGTGACTTGTCAGATGCGAAGGTATTGATGTTATATGATTGTTTACAAATTAATTATTTTGAGTTTAGAATTATCGTCTTTAAAAATCACATTCTCTCTCTAGAAAATGATCATCTATTCCTAGACCTTACCTTCTTTGTGAAGTGTCTTCATCAAAGAAACTTGCTTTTCACAGAAGCGGTCGTCTGTTAAAGGCGTTTATCTCTGGAAGGTAAAGTTTATAAATAGCTCCTCCTCCTCTTCTTCTTCTTCTTCTTCTTCTTCTTCTTCTTCTTCTTCTTCTTCTTCATCTCTTCTTCTTCTTCTTCTTCTTCTTCTTCTTCTTCAAAATAATAATAATAATAATAATAATAATAATAATAATAATAATAATAATAATAATAATAATAATAATAATAATAATAATAATAATAATAATAATATTAAATATTGATAATAAATAACATACTTCACAACAAGGTTCGTATGATCCTACTTCTTTTAATACGCACAGAATTTATGTTTATATATATATATATATATATATATATATATATATATATATATATATATATATATATATATATATATATATTATATATATATATATATATATATATATATATATATATATATATATATAATATATATATATATATATTATATATATATATATTATATATATATATATATATATATATATATATATATATATATATATATATATATATATATATATATATATATATATATATATATATATATATATATATATATATAATATATATATATGTATGTGTGTGATTACCTAATTGTGATTACCTAATTGTGTTTACGGGAAAGAGCCCAAAGCTCGTATCTTCCCGTCTCCTGATCGCTTCCATTTTATACTTAGTGATACTTATCATACCTGTCCTTAAAACTATGGATTGAGATAGCATTAACTACCTCCTCGCTTAGCCAATTCCAATTATCAACTACTCTTACACTGAAAAAGTATTTCCTTACATCCTGCAAACAAGTTTTCTTACGAAGCTTCAAACTATGACCTCTAGTTCTAGAGCCAGCCATATCAAAATATCGATCCCTATCCACTCTATCATAACCATGAAGGAATTTAAAGACTGTCACCATATCCCCCCTTACTCTTCTAGCTTCCAGTGATGGTAAGTCTAATTCCCTCAGCCTCTCATCATAACTGAGATTGCGTATTTCTGGCACCAGTTTCGTGGCATGTCTTTGAACTTTTTCAAGCTTAGCTATGTGCTTTTTCAAGTGCGGATTCCAAAAGGGGGCTGCATATTCGAGTTTTGGCCTCACATAGGTTACATAAATATTTCTGAACATTTCCTTGTCCATGTGCCTGAAGGCTACCCTTACATTTGATAAGAATGCATATGCTGCCCTTACTATGCCATTTATATGTATTTCTGGAGACAAATCTGCCAGTATGTTTACTCTTAGATCTCTCTCATTTTCTGTCTCTTGAAGTTGTACTCCAGCCACCGAGTAGTCAAGCTTTGGCGTTCTTGCACTTGTACCCATTCTCATTACCTTACATTTTGAAGTATTGAATTTCATTAGCCACTTTTCTGACCACTCATGCAGATTATTTAGATCCTCCTGAAGTTCTCTACCGTTGTTCTCGTTTTTTACTTTCTTCACAATCTTTGCATCATCTGCAAACATATTCAAGAATGAATTTACAGAATCTGGTAGGTCATTTACATATACAAGGAACAAAAGTGGCCCTAAAACTGAACCCTGTGGAACTCCACTACTAACTCTTCTCCATTCAGACACTGTGTGTGTGTGTGTGTATATATATATATATATGTGTGTGTAATTACCTAATTGTGCTTACGGGAGAGAGCCCCACGCTCATAACTTCCTGTCTCCTGGTCGTTTCCATTTTGTACTTAGAGATAATTATCACACTTGTCCATAAAACTATGGATTGAGATAGCATTAATTGCCTCCTCGCTTAGCGAATTTCAATTATCAACTACTTTTACATTAAAAAAGTACTTCCTTACATCCTGCAAAGAAGTTTTCTTATGAAACTTCAAAATGTGACCTCTAGTTCTAGTACCAGCCATATCAAAATATCGATCCCTATCCACTCTTTCATAACCATGAAGGAACTTAAAGACTGTCACCATATCTCCCCTCAATCTTCTAGCTTCGATAGATGGCAAGTCAAATTCTATCAGCTTCTACTCATAACTGAGATTGCGTATTTCAGGAACAAGTTTCGTGGCATTTCTTTGAACTTCTTCAAGCTTAACTACATGCTTTTCCAAGTGCGGATTCCAAAAGGGGGCTGCATTTTCAAGCTTTGGCCTCACATAGGCTACATAAATATTTCTGAACATTTCCTTGTCCATGTGCTTGAAGGCTACCCTTACTTTTGCTAAGAAAGCATATGCTGCCCTTACTATGCCATTTATATGCATTTTAGGAGACAAATTTGCCAGTATATTTACTCCTAGATCTCTCTTATTCTCTGTGTCTTAAAGTTGTACTCCAGCCACTGAGTAGTCAAGCTTGGGCCTTCTTGCACTTGTACCCAATCTCATTACCTTACATTTTTGAAGTAATGAATTTCATTAGCCACTTTTCTGACCACTCAAGCAGACTATTTAGATCTTCACGAACTTCTCTTCCATTGTTTTTGGTTCTTACTTTTTTTTTTTAGGAATCCTTGCATCATCTGCAAACATATTCATGAATGAATTTACAGTCTCTGGTAGGTCATTTACATATATAAGGGACAAAAGTGGTCCTAAAACTGAACCCTGCGAAACTCCACTACTAACTCTTCTCCATTCAGACACTGCGTGTCTTACTCTAACCTTCTGTTCCCTTCCTTCTAAGTATGTTTTTTATCCATTCCAAGACATTTCCACTTATTCTTGCCATTGCTCGCAGCTTCTTTATAAGTCTTCTGTGTGGGATAGTGTCAAATGGTTTCTGGAAGTCTAGAAATATGCACTCTTCCCAGCCTTCCTTTCCTGCAAGATTCAGCTTACCTCATCATAAAATTCGAATAAGTTGGTCACTGTTGATCTACAGTTTCTGAAGTCATGTTGTCTCACTGACAAAAAGTTGAAGGATTCCAATTGAAGAGAGATACGATTCCTTAGTAGTTTCTCCTTAACTTTGCAAACTTTGCTGGTTAAGGAAACAGGTCTATAGTTTAGAGCCATATCCCTCCATCCCGTTTTGAGAATTGGTATCACGTTTGCTTGTTTCCAGTATCATTGAATCTCCCCTGACTCCAACGACTTTTTAAATATGATACTTAATGCCACTGATATTGAATTAATGCATTTCTTAAGTAAATAAGGGGTTGTATCATCAGGACCTGTAGCTTTATGGACATGAAACTCCATCAGCACTTCGCATACGTCTGTGGATGAAAATATGATGTTCTCTAATACCAGCCCATGAGCTCCTATCTTTGCAGTCTGAGGGGGAGGGGTATATTTCTACTCTAAATGCTGACTGAAACTCTTTGTACAGTTCTTTGCAGATCTCTTCATCCATCTCTGTGATGCTTTCTTCCGCTTTCTTAAGCTTTAAAACCTGTTCTTTTGCCTTCAGTTTTCCTCCGATAAAACTGTGGAAAAGTTTGAGAGTTTATTTGTCATTCCTGGTGATATCCCTTTCATAGTCTCTCTCTGCCTCTCTTCTTTTATCAGTCTGACATGCTTTTATGTTTTTCTCCTCCTATACCTTTTTCAGCATTTGTCTCTCCACTCCTTAGCTCTCTTACACTCATTATTGAACCATTTCTCTTTGGCATGAATTACTCCTATTTTGGTGGAAGATATGCAGCAATATACCATCTTCCCATATTCCTCACAAAAGATGTCGTACATTTCTTGTACAGATTTGTTGTAAAATAAGGTCCTCCAGTCAATAACTGCAAAAAGCTCATTTGTTTTGATGTAATCTCCTTTCGGATAGTTCTTCCTCGTGTCCTCAGTGCAACTACTCTCAGGCAGAACATCTTCGATGATATACTCCATCTACAATACACAGTGGTCACTCTTTCCAATTGGTGGTTCATATTCATTTTTTTCAATATCCAACAAATTATCTGTGAATACTAGATCAAGCAGCGATGGTTCATCCCCACCCCTGGTCCTCGTTAGTTCCAGTGCATGTTTGTGTAGGAAATTCCTTTGTATGCACTCTAGGAATCTTGTTCCGAATGAGTCCTCACCACTGTGTGGGTCAAGATGTATCCATTCTATTTCTCTATGATTAAAATCTCCCATAAACAAAATCCTACATTTTTTCTCCTTTGCCATGTTAAGAACTGAGTTTATGACTTCAATAGTATCTGTATGACTTTCCTCATAAACTTCTGGCCAATGTTGGTTCCTTGGTGGGTTATATGCAACAACTTTTATAATGCACTCTGACCCAGTATTTATGGGAGCAACAAGAAATTCCTTGAACTCACTTTCTATAGCAAAGTTTATTTCTTCAACCTGAAACCTTTCATTTATGTGCAGTGCTACCCTTCTACCAGTCCTCTCATATCTTTCAACTCTTAATATTCTGAAGCCCTTAGGAAAAACTGTGACTGTTTATGTCCTCACTTAAGTTAGTCTCTGTAACTGCTACTATATCTGCCTTACTGTTGTGAATCCTATCTTTTAATTCTACCGCCTTCCCAGCTATTCCATCAGCATCTGTGTATAACAATCTTAATGAGGCCCCATCCCCTGATCCTCTATCATTATCTTTTTTTTCTTCCCTTTGTCTGGAAGAACTCTGAAACAAGAATTTTTCTTTTCTTCTTCATTTAATTCCTCCTTTAACCATGTAGCCTCTTGCAACAAGGTTTTTTATCCTTTCAATCTCTTCCCGTGCTCTGTATGGTCTAGTGAACATTGTTTTAAATTCTTGAAGGTCTTTTAGGCTTTTTTCCTCATCAATATTTCTCTACATTTGTCCACTCTATTAAAGGTTACTTTTGTTGGTCTCTGCTTTCGCTCCATAGAATATTTACCTAATTGGTGAATGTTTACAATATCCTCAGGACCACATACTACTCCAAGCTTCCTTATCAGGTCTAATATCCTAGCTTTATTTTGTTCAAGTCTTCACTGTTATGTTGACTCCAAATTACCACTGTCTTCTCTTTATCGAGTGCCTGTTTAATCAGTGGATTTGCCCCTTCCATCACAATGTCTTTCAGTTTTTCTTTTACTGTTACTTTATAGTCAACTGTTTGTATGTTTTCCAATACCATCACCTTCACAGCAACTTTTACTGCTCCATTCCCCTGTATTGCATCAGCAGAGAAAGTTTTCATGGCATCATGTTCCATATTCAGCTCCTGAAACTCTTTTCTAAACTGTTCAATGATTTCCTTTATCTGGACATTCCAAGTTGCAATCTCGTCTCTCTCAGAAGAAAGCTGTGAACTAACATTTAACTAATTCAGGTTGTCATTCAGCTGTTTGTTGTTATCTTCTTAAGAAATTTTGTTCCTAGTTCACTGTTTTCCCCTTCCAGCATCTTTATGCATTTTTCTAGTTGTTTTCTCTCTTGCCCTTGTGCTTTATTTGCTTACTCCAAAAATCTTATTTCTTCTCTGACTCGTTCATTCTCTTTCATTTCTCTATCCATATCCGAATTTTATCATCCAGCTTTATTACCAGTGTCTCCAATTCCTTGACCTTTTGCTTCAATCTTTTAACAGCCGCTCCTCCTCCTACATATCTCAGAGATCCTTTACCACCCCTAACCCAACCATTGGATGGGGGGTTAGGGACAGAGATGGGCTCATTTTGATGTTTTTCCTTTCACAGAATATAGAAGGAGAAAAAAAAGAGAAGCAATTCATTAAAGCACACCTTTCCACACAGTTCTTTTCCGATTTGTGCGTTAATATACCACTCCCTGACAAGTATTCTCTGTTTCACTTTATATATATATATATATACATATATATATATATATATATATATATATATATATATATATATATATATATATATACATATATATATATATATATATATATATATATATATATATATATATATATATATATATATATATATATACACACACACACACACACACACACACATATATATATATATATATATATATATATATATATATATATATATATATATATATATATATATATATATATATATACACACACACACACACACACACATAGAAGCTCAAGGGCCGGTATTAGAGAACATCAACCTTACAGCCACAGAGGTATGCAAAGCGCTGATGGATTTAGATGTTCATAAAGCTACAGGTCCCGATGACATATCCCCTCATGTGCTTAAAAAATGCGCAAACACAATATCAGTGGCACTAAGTATCATATTTAAGGAGTCACTGGAGTCGGGGGAGATTCCAAGATGCTGGAAACAAGCAAATGTGATACCTATCTTCCAAAATGGAAGGAGGGATACGGCTCTGAACTATAGACCAGTTTCCTTGACCAGCATAGTTTGCAAAGTTATGGAGAAACTACTAAGGAAACATATCTCTCTTCACTTGGAATCCTTCAACTTTTTGTCAGTGAGGCAACATGGCTTCAAAGAAGGTAGATCAACAGTAACAAACTTATTAGAATTTTATGATGAGGTAAGCCAAATCTTACAGGAAAGAGAGGGCTGGGCAGATTGCATATTCCTAGACTTCCAGAAAGCGTTTGACACTATTCCACATGGGAGACTTATTAGGAAGCTGCAATCAATGGCTAGAATAGGTGGAAATGTTTTGGAATGGATAAAAACTTACTTAGAAGGAAGGGAACAGAGGGTTAGAGTAAGACACTCAGTGTCTGAATGGAGAAGAGTTAGTAGTGGAGTTCCACAGGGTTCAGTTTTAGGGCCACTTTTGTTCCTTGTATATGTAAATGACCTACCAGAGTCTGTAAATTCATTCATGAATATGTTTGCAGATGATGCAAAGATTGTGAAGAAAGTAAAAAACGAGAACAATGGTAGAGAACTTCAGGAGGATCTAAATAATCTGCATGAGTGGTCAGAAAAGTGGCTAATGAAATTCAATACTTCAAAATGTAAGGTAATGAGAATGGGTACAAGTGCAAGAAGGCCCAAGCTTGACTACTCGGTGGCTGGAGTACAACTTCAAGAGACAGAAAATGAGAGAGATCTAGGAGTAAACATACTGGCAGATTTGTCTCCAGAAATACACATAAATGGCATAGTAAGGGTAGCATATGCATTCTTATTAAATGTAAGGGTAGCTTTCAGGCACATGGACAAGGAAATGTTCAGAAATATTTATGTAACCTATGTGAGGCCAAAACTCGAATATGCAGCCCCCTTTTGGAATCCGCACTTGAAAAAGCACATAGCTAAGCTTGAAAAAGTTCGAAGACATGCCACGAAACTGGTGCCAGAAATACGCAATCTCAGTTA